>BHFT01022188.1:0-47604 GCA_004320025.1 Laticauda laticaudata
AAGATAAGAAGAGAAGAGGAGCACACTGAAGTAGCAGGTCAACAGAGAGAAAACCAGACACTTCTTAACGTCATTCTTCATCTGTCTTCACGCAAAAAATTAAAGGTCAGCTCAACGTACCAAAAACATAACTGTAAAAGGACAGACACAGCAATCAAAAAGTTAATAGCAAAAATAGGTTAATAACACCTGTCTGATCTTGATGAACCACAAATCACTGAGTCCTGATGGTTTAGATCCCCAGCAGTCTTAAGGAGCTGCAGCGGGGCGGGAGGTCATCTCAGAACCCACTGCATCATAACTCTTCAAAAATTCCTGGAGATCCGGGAACTACCATAGGAACTGGGAAAGAGCTGATGTGCGTTCCTGTTCCGTTCGGAAAAAACACAGGTAGAGACCGGTTCCATACAAACAAATATCTTTATTGTTTTACAACAAGTAAAAACGGAACATGTGGCCAACAGTGGCAGCCCTTTATAGCGGGCTTGCCTGCCGGCTTGTAGCTCATGACATTAGTTTAAATCTTGCCGCCTTATGAAGCGGCGTCTTGGATGGTCCATATGAAGCCAATCCCTATAACACTGGCTTTCTTAGTCAAATCACGAATAGCGCAATTAGGAGTCTAACTATTGTTCATACAGAACACCCTCCCCCCTTGGTCAGTCCTACGTGGTGATGTAGTCCGGCAAGTAGTGGGGCTTCTTATGACCTACTGGACTTGAGCGGGTTCATTTTTCGCTGGAGATCGACGGTTTCGGATGGGGTTTTGCCTGTCTCTGTCACGGCTCCTCATGAAGCTGCCTGGAAGGGTGAGTCAGCCATTTTGCTGCGCCGAGTTGCCTCAGGCCGGTGGTTTTGCGCTCTCCTCCGTTTCGTCCGGCAGGAGTCGAGCTGGCCTTGCTGGCCCCTTCGATTTGATTCTTCCCACAAGTTTTCTTCCTAACTGTAGAAGTTCGTTTTTTGCTCTTTTGTTTGTTAGAATATTCTGCGTTTTATTTTAAGCGGTTATTTATTATTTTCGCTTGTATTTCCCCCTTCTTTGGTTTTGTTTCGTCGTTCACTTTATTATTTGTGTGCGTTTCATATTTTCTTTCAATGTTTCGGGAACGCGGAAGCTGTCATGTGCCGCTTCCAATTCCTGCCATCGTCTAACGGTTAGTCGGTAGGTGTGTGACCGGGGGCCTGTAAGTTTGTGTGATTGTGCCCTGGGAACCATAAGTGGGTTCCGGTGAATTGTTTTGCACTAAGACTAGTTCAGCCGATTTCAAAAATGTTCATGCAAGACGAGGTGAAGGAGTCGGGGGGGTCTTTCTGGTGTATAATTTGGGTGCAAGGTCTGTCAATTGCGACCTAAGTTTTCTTCCCGATATAATTAGTTTCGCCCAGGCTTTTGTTGGTTATAAAGGTACTGAGGTGTGGAATAAGTGTTGGAGGGTGAGTAGTGCGCGTTAATTTTTATCTGGCATACCCATAATGGTCATGTCTCACTCCTAAAACGCCCTCTTTGGTAACGCTGAGCCACCTTTCTCTCCGCTCTAGATAACGGCCATTGTGCATGCCAGGTGGGCCCGGCGGCGGTTTAGACATGGCGTATACCTCACGGCAGGGAGGCTAGGTGCTGTATCGAGATTGGAGAGTTGTTTTCTTAATTTGTGGCCCGTTATCCGACACTAGGACGTCCGGCACGTCCAATGGGGTTGCGAAAGAGTTTTTTGTCCCACGGTTGGTTTAATGGGAATGTTTCAGTGTCGTAGATGGCATTTAACTACAACTTCCAGCCAATTTGAGTATGGCCAATGGCGTAGCGACAGATTAGGAAAGGTATGTCCTGTAGTAGGGTCCCGCAGAAGTCAATGTGGATCCAAGAACCAGGGGCCTCTTGGGCTTGTCCCAGATCCCTGTACGGGCCCGCTTGTGGTGGGGGGCCTATGTTTTTTTTGATCATTTTTGTTTTGCAAGAATTAGACCCAGTATGCCGATGTCCCTAATCTGATACCCGGAGTACGCACCAGACACATAGACTTTACTGATGCAAGGGCTTTCAGGTTTTAAATCAAGACAGGGGGCCTTCGTGAAGAGGACATACCCAGTACCACTGCCGTCGGCCGGTTTTGTAATTTAGGAGGGTAAACTACCCTAATCACCCCCACATAAAACATTTTTTGAATTGAGAGTTCGCGTTTGTCTGGTCCGGAAAGGTTTAAAGTTTTCAGTTGTTTGGTTTTCTGGCCAGGCCTTATCGCTACCCAGTTTTTAGTATGCGGGCAGTCACTGGGTTCCTTTCGCGGTGGCTCTGGCGACGATTCATTTGCAGATATTGGTAGTTTGGGGCATGTCTCTATCTGCAAAGGATGGTCCATCGCGGTGGCTGATTCTTCCTTCCGTTGTTGGTAATGGGCGGTTCTGCTTAATGCATCTGCATGGTGAAGATATTGCTTCCGGTCGCTTGCGTAATGTATATAGAGTGAGGACGCTAGGAATTCTTGATCTCATTGAGTCTGAGGTCCAGTTCGGCGGCGGACAAAATGGTTCGGGTTAAGGCTTGTTTCCCGCGCCCAAAGATTCCTAGTAACGGGGTTTTTAAGGTCCGTTTACTGATCAAAAATGTTCTTCCATAGAGATATTCGTCTGGGAACGCGTTTCACTGTTTGGCGACGAATGCCAGGGCTCTCCTAGTCTAGTTGACTATAATTACAGTTCTGTTTAGACAGAGTTTGAATATATAAGCGACGGGTGCCTCTCTTCCCATCCTGGCAATTGTAGCTGCAGGATGTGTCACCGATCTGCAACGGTGAGGCGTTGCAAGCTGCACCGTCAATGGAAGTGTGTTACTAAACTGGATAAGAATGGTGTTTGATGTTAATTAATTTTTTATTTTCTTGGAAAGGCCTTTTTCTCTATGACCGCCAAGTCCAATTAGTTTTTTTTATCCCAGTAGACCGCGGTGTAATGGTTCCGCTAATTGTTCGCTTTGTGGGGGAAGGAATCAATTATAGAAAATTTATTATTTCCCAAAAAGTGCCTGCAATTCAGTTTTGTTTCTTGGCTGTGGTGCGTCTTTAAAATGTGCTTTGACGTTTGCTTGATTGCAGTTGGGTGTATACACGCTCTCTGTCTATTAAATAGCCAGAAATTCGAAGATCCGCAAATCATGTCATTAGAGGTCAGCATTGTTTCTTTATTTTAGCTTTCAGGGACCACCGATTCCGTCTCATCGAATTTTGTTAGATACATTTTGTCTTAATACTTTTCTAGTTGGGTACGTATCGTTTGGGCACGTGAAAGTCTTAAGGGACGTCGTCAAAATAGTGGTAGCGACGCCCCTTAGTATTTGCCTATTATGATATAGGTGTGTGCATAAGCTTTGGGGAACACGGCCGGGGCAATCACTCGCGACTCCAAACTGGAGTCTGTTTGACAGGCGTTGAATGCCGCCCTTGTGGGTACACTATTGTTTGGTGCCGTCGGCCGGTTAAGAGGTCTTCCTGGAAGGCTGTTGGTTAAGGCAAAATCTACGAGTTTTATGCGAAACTATTTTCCTCCCAGTGAATGTACGAAATGTTGGTAAGAGCGAGCGTGGCACGGTATCCGGCTTTTGTTGCAGCGGCATGGTTCAGCGGTAAGGCCTTGTAGTCTCCGCAGGAGTGCGAACGCGACGCTCACTCTTTAACGTGAGGTGTAGCAATGGGCATACTCCCATTTAGGCAGTGATCAGATCAGGTTCCAAAAACCCCGTTGGCAAAAGTGTAATTTGTTTAGTTGTCGCCTACTATTTTTGCCTTTAATGGCAAATAGGACACCGTATCACTGGCCTTAGTATTGCTAGGGGCTACCATGGGGGTGGGTAAACTAGGAAGATTGGGGTCCCCGTCCGATACGAGGAATGGCCCTAGGGAGTCGTCCGGAAAACGTCCGCTGGAATTCAATCGGATCAGGTACTTTCTTAGCCGCAGTTCAGGAGTGCGGCCACGCCTGGGTCTACTCGCCGGTCTCCATGTCCGGAGATGACACCAGGTGGTTGCGAACCATTGGTAGGAGTCCCCAGGAGGTTTGGATTGTTCTCGTCGACTATTTGGCTCGAAGTGGGCAAGGGGGAAACTTTACGTACGAGTGTTGTTTTGTAGGTGAAGTCGATAAATGTCTAGACCTATCACAGGGATCTTGAGGTTCCGCTTGGTAGTTCTCCTTCAGGGTTAAGTTCTTTGCTTCTAGGGAGGCTTCTTTAAGTCATGATATTAGGGACGCAGTGTTTTGTGATTATATCCAGACGAAGCTTTGAAAAAAAGGACCCCTAGAGTCGCGTAGCACCTCCGATTTTGCAGGGGGCTAGCCTTCGATGATTTGTACTAAGTGATTTTGACTTTTTTCGCACTTTCCGCTACTGAGCGCTCTGTATATTGAAAGTCTGAAGTGGGGTGTTTGTTCTCGGTTAACTGGGCGTCAGTTGTTGTTGTTTGAGGTCTGCCATGACATTTTCTCTTGGTTCGCTTTGGGCTCCGTTTTTGTGAGGGAAAGGATTGCATGGCGCGTGGTCTGTTTGGGCACTTGTAATTTTGGTTTTTGTTTGCTTGCAGACCGTGTATCGATGTGTCCCGTTTTGCTTGTACGAAGCTCTGCAGAATGGCGATCGAAGGAATGCTCGAATCTGGCGCTCAGGGTAGGGTTTGCCTCCGCAGCCGCAGCTCACCAGTTTCTTTTTTTGGCGCCATTTTGCTTGAGGCGTATATAGGTAGCGGTGGACCCTTCATCGTCTCTTTCCTCTCGCCGGAATTGCTCGACGATATGACAGTCGTCTATAAAGATCATACTCAGGATGGATGTGTGGTGGCAGGAGAATAAGTATATCTTCCCTCTAGTTTAGGGCTTCCGCTGCTCGTGGGTGGTACAGTCGATGTTCGGCGTTCATATGTGGACGATGCTGTTTCGATTTTGCCGCTGATGCGTGTTTGCGCAGGGCTTCAACGGGCTGTGGGCTTCAGCGGATGGCTTCGGCTTACGGTGTATGTTTGGGTTTAGTGTGTTATTTAGCAGCTTGGTTTCATCAAATTAGTAGTCTGCTTAAACCGCAATATTACTACGACTGGTCTATCGTCATCGCTTCATCTGAAGTTCAGAACTCACATGCTCCCCAGTTGTCGGAGGGCTGCCAAAAATCAGCGGATGGTTCTCGAGCCTTCTTTTTTGAGTCTCTTCAGGTAAAATTCGTTCGTTTGATAAGGAGATTACTGGCGCGATAAGTCGAGCCTTCAGTATTTGTTGGAGTTGCGGGGGCCCTAAGTCATTTGCTTCACTGTGCTCGGGCTTCACTAATGTCCTTGGCCATTTTAAAATGCATCTCCAGCAACTGCATTAGAGAAGAACAGCCCTCTACGCTGTGCTGAGATCCTTCCATCTGTTTTGACTGTGTTTCATAAATACACTTTGGAACGGTCTACGTCAGGATGTTCCCAAAGGTCCTCTCTCGCATTGGGTTTGATAGGTGCCGGGCGGTGCGCTGTCATTGATCCAGCCATCGTCTTCACCTGGTTTTTAGTTGCGATCCGCTGCAATAGTCTCTGGCGTTTAGGACAAGTCCCATCCTCATCACCTGAGTGTTTCTCGTATCGAAAGAACGCGAGATAGAGACCGGGTTACAACAAACAAATGTCTTGTATTTGTTTAAACTCAACCAAGTAACGGAACATTGGCTCACCGAAGCACCGGCAGACAGCCATTTGTAATAGGCGGACTTGCCTGCCCAGGCTTGTGTAAGCGAATGACAATTGAGTTTAAATCTTGCCGACGCTTTAGGCGCTTTCTATGCATTGTTCCTAGTGGAACCAGATCCCTATAGCGTGGCATTTCTTGGTAAGCCAAAAGTCAGAATAGCGATAGGGAGTCTACTATTTTGATACAGAACAGTTCCATCTCAAAGAAAGGAAAAAAAAAACAGACCCGCAGGAAACTAATATGAACGCAAATTAGCCTAAACACAATACCCGGGAAGATACTCGGAATAAAGATAAAAAAACAGATCTGTCAACAATCTAAGCAAGGCAAGGTAAAAGTAATAACTTAGCAGTCAGCATGGGTTTGTTTAAGAATCAGATCAGTAAATCCAGCTCCATACTTTATTTCATTCTTCACAGCATTGACTAATTAAGTAGATAAGCACAAATACTGGTGGAACTTAGTATATATTAGATTTCAGCAGGCATTCGAAGAACACGTAAGAGACTCACACCTCCATTCTTAAGTAAGTGAAAAGGTGGGAATAGATAAAGCATCACCAAAGATGGACTCGCAACTGGCTGAAAAGATCCTAAACTCAATGAAAGTAGTCCTTCATGGATCTAAAGTTCATATAGAGGGAAGTAGAGCAGTGGGGTTGCCCACTCATAGATTCCATTCTTAGGCCCAGTACTTCTTCAATTATCTTCAATTCCTGTCCTTAGATGAGGGAATAGAAGGGGAACTCTACCAATTTGCAGATGATATAAGCTGGCAAGGAACAGCAAACACCTCAAGAAGATAAGCTCAAGATGTCCCAGATGGATTTTGACAAGACTAGAAATACGGCCATATCTACAAAATGAAATTCAATGTGAGTAAGGTAAAGCCTACACTTAGGACAGAAAAACCAAAAGTACAAACATACAGACTGGGTGAAACCAGGTTCAATAGCCAGTTAACTGTGAACGAGGACTTTGGAGTCTTAGTGACACGCAGCTAAATATGAGCCAGCAGTGTGCAGCAGGCCGTCAAAAAAGCTACACAAATCCTAAGTTATATTAGACAGAGGGATACAATCAAAGATCAAGGAAAGATACTATACCGACTCTATAAGCCTTCGTAGACCTACACCTAGAGTACTGCACTGCTAGTTTTGTTCACCACAATTGTATAAAAAAGAGATGTGAACTCTGGAAAAAAGTCAAAGACGAAGAGCAATCCAGGATGATTGGGGACTGGAGCTAAAAATATGATGAAAGATTCAGGAACTGGGATTCGGCTAGTCTAGGGTGAGAAAGAGAAGGACAGGGGAGACATGAATAGCAGTCTTTCAAATATTTGTGGGGCTGCCACAGGGAGGAAGGGGTCAATCTATTTTCTAAAGTGCCTGTAAGGGCCGGTCAAAGGATAATGATGGAAACTGAAAGGAGAAAACTTTCTGACTAGTGAGAAACAATCAACCAATGGACAACTTGCCCTCGGAAGTTGTGAATCGTCCAATCACTTGAGACTTTCAAGAAGAGATTGGACTGCATTTGTCAGAAATGATGTAGGTCTCCCGCTTGGGTGGGGGGTTGGACTAGATGACCTACAAGGTCCCTTCCAACTCTGATTATCTGTTATCTGACTAAATTATAGATACTTCTCACTTCTGACTGCAATTGAGTCTGGATTTACAGTTCGAAGTCATGCTGATCATTCAGTGGTCCATCTCATGGCTATGCCCATTTTTATTATCTTTTTTTGGGTGATTCTCAAGCAAAAGCTGTGATCATTCATTTTGTGGGAGTTTTTTTTATGGAAACTGGAAGTAAATGCTGGTTTCTGGGTAAAATGTCATGGTCACCTGACTCAGAAATATTGCAAATGGCCTTAAATAGAGGCTGGTTGCCTTGTGCCCAAAATGTGATCATGTGATGGGGCAGCGTTGATAGTTTGAAACCAGGTTGTAAGTAGCTTTTCTGGAATTTCATGAATCTTTGAATGGTCATTAAAGGACCAGTTGTAAGTTGAAGACTACTACAGTTAAAAGTTGTGTACAGGAAAAGAGAATAAAATGAATAATAAGCTCGAGGATATTACAAGAGTGGCATGAGGAATATGAAGAAAAACAAAAAGACAAGAAATGAATTTTGAGAGAGGAGAAAAAAAAAGTAAAACAGGAGAGAAAAAAAAAAAGGAATTCCAAGCATTTCCAGACAGAAAGCGGTCCAGTCCTTCAAATCATCAGAAAAACTGAACCTCCCAACCAGCACTCCGAAATCCATGGTATATACTTAGCAATACATTTGAATCACAGATCTTGTATCTTGGAAATATAATTATCAGTATTCAACTAGGGAGAACAATTTATGTATATGTTTGTTTTCTTTATCCACCTTTTTTGGGTGTAGTCTTGTTTAGCCTTTCTTTTTTTGGAGTTTATATTTTAATGTTTTGAATAAAGTAAAAAAAAGATTTTAAAAGATAGTATAAATCACTAATATGGAATTGGTTCTTTCGCAAAAGAGAAGATAAAGCATAAAAAATACAAAATGCTTCCCTAAAATAATGGAAGCTTTTTTTTTTTATCAAGCAGGAAGTATTTTATTTATATGCTTATTAAAATAATCCCGATCTATTTTTTCTTTATAATTGGGAAACAATTTGCTTTATTTAGCTATTTACAGAACAAGGAAATAGCACATGCTCAATGCAAAACTTCAGCAAAAGAAAATATTGATCTTGAGTTTCCTTATTTCTTTTTAAAGATAGGTAAGCTTTGCCTTCCAGCTATCTTATCTTCCTGCCAAACATCTTTTCTGTTGAATCTAGTACAGAAGGAAGGTGTCAAAAGGAATGAAACTCTACTGAGTGTCTTGGGAATGTCAATACTTCTTTTCTCTGCCCCAAGGACTTGTTTGCCCATATTTTGACAGTCCATGAAATCTCTGACACTGAGACCTGTCAAATATTTACAACTTTTATTCTGCCAAAATGACTCATCATTTAGATTTTATATAAAAGTAATGATAAAATTCAACCTTACCCTAACCTTTGAATTCTATCACTCACTCTTAAGAATTGTTTGAGAAACATTATGTTCTCTCCATATCTTTATTTATACAGAGCAGTGTTGATTTACAAATAGTGTATTTCTAGATGAAATGAAACTGTACTTGGCAACTCTGGTTTGATTCTCACATAATGTAACTATGATAAGATTGCAATAATAGCATTGACTTTAATGCAACATGTGATGTCATATCAGATATTACATTCAGAATGGCTTCACTTGTGCCAACAAATATCTCCTTCAGCCCTTTCCCTCCCCTGTATTGTTTTGCTTCCATGATGGTGAACCTATGGCCCACGTGCCACAGGTGGCACGCACTGCCCTCTCTGTGGGTGCTCGAGTCATTGCCCCAGCTCCACTGTGCATGCCACTGGCCAACTGATTTTCAGGTCTCTGCTACGCATGTGTGGGCAGTGGGACACATGTGTGAGAAGCATCCTGTGCCCATTTTTGCTCCCAGGAGGCTGCAGGGAGGCATACTAGGCCCAAAACGAAGTGCAAGAAGGTTGCACATGTTTTATGAGTGCATTGCATTATGGGTACAGGCAAGTGTGCGTGCTGTTGTGTGCAAACGTGCATACTTTTGGCACGTGATGACAAAAAGGTTAGCCATTACTGTTGTAGATAAACAGCAGGCAGGAGAAGAAAGCTATTCAGCAGTAATTTATACAATGAATATGCAACTGTTTTCCATCCTCATGGGAAAAATTCAGTCTTGCTTAATATAAATGGACTCAGAGAGAAGCTGGATGTTTTTTACAGGCTGTTCATTTTTTTAGAAGCTCTGTATTACAATCTGCATTCAGCTACAACTATGAGTCATAGTGACTCACATACTGTATTTGTTCCAGTGAAACAAATTTTAATTAATTGACAAAAAAATTAATTTTTCTTCATATTGTCACATACACAGGTATCCATACCTAGTCCCGCTGAAGCTGAAATGATGAAAACTATGTATGATGTCATTAAAATTCTTCCTTTTTATACTTGTACATTTAATCACTTGTTCCTGCTTGCCAATTCATAGTCACATATTGCTAATCAATAGTAATACTACATAATGTTGTAATCCAGTACTCACTATAATGAACTGATTATTTGCTTTATAAATATAAAATTATGTTATTTTAGGATATATATTGTATTTTTGCAGAATATAAAATATTATAATGGACTGCTGATTTGGAAACAGAAATTTCACTTATTTCTGATACCTGCTTTTCTACATAGAAAAATAGAATTTAATTAGTGTGTTTCATGATGGGTTGATCCAATGAATAAAAAAGAAAAAATGCACTGATATTTATATAAATCTAGAGTTTTCAAAATGTTTTAAGTGCATTTATTATTTCTTAAATTTCTTTCTGCTATTAATTCATAATTTCTATTCTACCTTTTTTCTAAAAAGCTCAAAGCAACAACATATCGAATTATCTCTCATGTGATCCTACATGTGAATTAAGAGTAAAATTAATTAATTGTCTTGTGAGATTGTTAGTCAAATGGTAACTTGAACCTGGCCTTTTCATATTTCATATAGTGATCTCTCAGGCACTGCCTGTTTTTATAACAGAGATAGGTAGTTTAATACCTTCCAGATTCTTTGGACAAGAGTTTCCATGATCCTTGATGGATATTAACTGAACATATGGTGATAGCAATCCTGAGTATATATGAAATTCCTGATTTTAGTTTTATAGACTAATATAGGCTTCAAATATTAATAAATATTTGAAATTTATTAGTAAATAAATATTAGTAAATATTTGAATTTATTAGTAAATAAAATGAAATACAGTACAGTTCAATACTACCCAATAATACCCAACTGTTCAAACCAGAATGGAAATGCTTTGATATGTTTGTTTTAGACTATTCTTTGATGGATTTTTAACAATAATCTTCCTATATTAAAATCTTCCTAAGATTTTTAAAAAATCAGAAAATTGTGTATAAAAGATAACTTTCTACAAATCTATCATGAATCTTATCTATAGATAGGAGATAAGAATGTCCTTAGTATATAGTGCTTCAGATGAACATACTAAAGAAGCATGAAGGGCTACATGAATTCTTTCTTGCCTGCACTGAAGTCTACTTTGTGTAAGGAGTAAGCATCTTCAAAAACATTAGTCAAAAGGAGTTCATAACCATAGAAAAGGACCAACAAATGCTTTTATAAGACCTATATTGGATCCTATAAAAACAACTTCTAATCTACACTTGCATAAACAAGCCTGAGGCTAAGATTTAGGGTGTGGAGTTGACTACAGGTTTTCGTTTTCTTATTTTGTAAAGAAAAAAAATATGACAGATTCAACTCTTGACTAGAGATAGTAACACGTTGTGTACAACCTTATCATATTTCAAGTTAGAATATTTTTTCTTCCATTTATAAGAGGATTATATTATTTTGTTTGAAGATAATATAAACACAGCTACAATAAATTATCAAACTCAAATGTGTGGGATGGAAGATTATTCATTTCTCCTTTCCTCTCTTGGAATTTTTAAATAGCTCTATTATTTAATTTACTTATTTTCCATATTATTTACTGAATTGGGCTGCTTCTCTATGTTGGGGATCCAAAGTGCTCCAAGAACTATAAGAATATTTCCATATATGTCTAAGAAAAGTTATCACAACTAGCTTCAGGTATCCTACTAATCAACTTCTGAATTAACATGTTCATCAAACTTTGGATTTCATAGTTCTTTGAATTTTGTAGTATAATTATTGGCTCAAAAATATTGAGATATAAGTATAGGTGGAGACTAAAAATAAAATAGAAATATGTCCTCTGAGGGAAAAGAATGTTCATAAACCTGTATTTCAATACAGAGTTTTGTGAAGATTTTCGTTGGCTGTAGAACAGAATATAGTACCTTCCGGATAAGAATATTCTAATGATACAAAAAAAGAGGGTCAGTATCTTCCAGGTATTTTTAACAGAAGAAATAAAAGCATTTATCTATGTTTGAATAACCTTGCCACACCTTTTGTTTTCTAATTCTATCTATCTGTCCTTTTTAAAAATTACTTTATGATGATGTACAATAGGCAGTAATTAATACCTAGGTACTGTAATTGTAGCACTGTGTTGGCTGAATGATAAGTTAGTTTGCATCAGGCTAACTTTAAGAATAGGAAAAAATCAATGCAACATATAAATTAAGTTATTTAAAAAATATATGAGGCTATTACTTTAAAACCTTATGTACTCACAGAAGTATATATATCCTGGTCATTTTGCTTGAAAGTTTGCCTTTTCCAACTCTATCATATTATAAGCAGTATAATTATGTTTTGGCAACTTACATCTTGATTTGACATGTCCCAATAAGGCCTCTCTCCATAAGACATGACCTCCCACATGACTATTCCATAACTCCATACATCACTTGCTGATGTAAACTTCCGGTATTGTATGGCTTCTGGACCTGTCCATCTTACTGGAATTTTGCCACCCTATGAGAAATGAAAGTTTCTGAAACAAACTCACAGCAATATAGCAATAGCACTAAGATTCATACACCGCTTCACAATGTTACACAACCCTCTCTAAGCAGTTTATAGAGTCAGCATACTGTCCCCAACAATCTGGTTCTTCATTTCACCGATGTTGGAAGGTTGGGAGGCTGAGTAAACCTTGAGCAGGTCAGGACTGAACTGCAGGCAATCAGCAGAATTAGCCTGTAGTACTGCATTTTAACTACTGTGCTACCACAAGTCAGTGGTGGCATATATATACACAAGCATGTCTGTTGGGTAAGCATATAGTCTTTCAAACATTTTAAATACTATTACCATTGTCTCCTAATTAGATCAGAAGTAGATAAAGCTAGAAACAATTGAGCCCAACCTCTTACTTTTCATTTCTGATATCCACCCCATCATTCAAGTCTTAGATTTTCCATTGATCAAGGAGGAATAGCAGCCAAACTTCCCAATCTCAAATGATGATCCAAATTTTTCAACCTATTCCATGTTATTGCTTCTCAAAACTTGCTTCATTTTATAAATTAAAAAAAAAACTTTGGAGTTGTGTGCAGTAGATAATGCAAATTTCAAAAAACCAAAATGAAAAGCAAAACAAAGCAGAAAACAAGCAATCCTTTTGGAACCTTCATGATGGTTTATGAAGAACATTGTCCTTTCTCCCTTCCAGTTCTGAGTGTTTCAACTTATGCATTCTATAAGCAAGACTCTAAATAAGGGCATGCTGCTTCCCCTGTTAGAAAACTTCCCAAATATTATTAAAACAATTTTTTATTATTACTTTTTTAAAAAGATATATTTTTAACAATTTAGGGATTTAGGGATTGTAGAGGTTTATCATATCACTAGCTCCATACTGGTACTTTGCTATTAAACTATATGATCGGGCTCAGTTTTGGGGGAGGAAAATAAGGGGGGGAATTGTGCCTCTGCCTATCAGCATCCATCGGTGTTCATCTGGCTAGAATCCAGTGAGAGAGTGTTTGAGAGAGTTGAGGGCTGTTTGGAAACTGAAACAGTATTTGGTGTGTGAGCAAGAAGGAGACAGCAAGGGTGTGGCTTAGCTCAACTGCTCTGTACTAAAGCTGGTTGCTGCTGTGAAAGTAAAACTGAAACTTCTCTCCTCTGCTTGTGTTTTGCATTTGGAACAGATTTCTTTTCAGGTGGGGAGGGGGATTAGAACTCCTTAGCATCAGAGTGTATTAATAATAATATAAAAATACTATTGCTTTGATGGTAATTTCAAAAAATCCTTTCTTAGTGAGCACCTAGAAGCCAAGAGGAACATACATGCCAAATTTCAAGTTTATAGGCTTTACAGTTCTGGAGATTTTGTGATGTTGCATGAGTGGTATTTTGCTTTTATATATATAGATTATTGGTAGTCGTAGTATAATGATACATTAATTTTATCAACCAATTCTTTTGTAAAGAAGATGACATTAATAGTTCAAGTCTAAGATAATGGTCAAAGATAGTTTAATGTAGTTCTCCTCAATGGAAATTTTGGGAAATAAGAGATGTTTCAGTTAGAAAGCCACTGGTGTGTAGATAAGATGATACAAGCATTTTCCAGTGGACAAAATATCTAAATGAATAAACAGTTCCCAATAAATGAAAAATAATTAGAAAGGAGAGAATGCAGAAAAAACACTGGACAAAGCCACATTTGGAGATCTTTTGTGAGTCAGTTTATGTTTTATTCATAACAAGATGTTGTAGTATGCAGTTTTTTGTATCAGTATTTGTTAAATAAGAAAGTTTTCAAAACCCAACAAAACACAACATCCCTTGCCATTAAATATTTGGCATATTCTCTTCCAAAGCAAACCCAACCTAATGTCTTACTGTGCATGAAAATAATCTATACTGGATAGATTTTTTTTTGTATTAAGTTCACAACTCACAGTTGTGGTGTAGACAGCTTCAGGATCATCTTCTATAACTCTGGATAGACCAAAGTCTGATACTTTGCAAACAAGATTGCTGTTGACCAGAATATTGCGTGCTGCTAAGTCCCTGTGTACGTAACCCATATCTGCCAAGTATCTCATTCCAGCAGCAATTCCTCTCAACATTCCAACCAGCTGAATTACTGTGAACTGCCCATCGTGTTTCTGAAATGAAGACAGAAACAGAGATGCTGCTTAAAGTACTTGAGAAGAAAGAAAGTAAACATGTTCAATCTCTATCTTTAAGAAACTAAATGCAGGATGGCATTCAGATAGGCGTACGTAACTTTCTTTGGTGTGAGAGCTTATCTTTCAAAATAAGTGATGTTGGAATCCATTTCAGGGATGTTTTCAGGAGTGAAATGTGTGCTTTTATGTCCTGAAAGTATGTGCACAAATAATGGTACATATTTATGTATGTGTATTATATGTGTGTATTATATACACATATTATTATGTGTGTGCGGATATCTGTATGTATTGTCATTCATTCATTCATTCATTCATTCATTCATTCATTCATTCATTCATTCATTATCGTAGTGCTGTTCTAATATTTAAAAAATGCAAAACCACTACAATTCACAAATATGATTCCAAGCACCATTTTTGAAGGGAAGCAGGCCTATCATTTATTTAAATAATTTAATTAATTTCCAATCATTAAATTATAAAGTAATTTAAAATATTAAATTAATAGTTTAAAATAAAGAAGAAACATGTAATTCTATAGCAAAGCAATCCCAAATCTTTTTGGCACCACAATTGATTTCAGGGAAGACAATACGAGGGGTGGGGGTCGGATTTTGATTTTGCTTGTTTGCCTGATGCTCACCTCCAGCTGTGCGGCCTGGTTCCTAACAGCCCATAGACCAGTACCGGGGACCCCTTATTATAGCATGTTTGAAGCTGTACATAATAACCTTTAATATTTGGGGGGGAAATACAAATTTATACTAAAAAATTATAAATTTATGATCTCATTTGTGTAATCCTGTATAGTTAATAACAAAAATAATAAATCAGGAGAGTATAAAAATAGCTAGATGAATCTATTAAAAGAACAAAATATGTATGGCAGAAAATTCCATCCTTTTAAAATATTTTATCCGAAATGAGAAACTTTGAAATTTGCACAAATTATCAAAAACTGTATATGTCTTCAATTTTCTACACTGCAGCTAAAAAAACAACAATTCCATATCTGTAAATCAAATACATTTATTCACATAATGATAAACTGAGCAAAATTGCTTTCTCAAATTTTATTTTATGGTGTTGGATATTTTAATCATAAGAACAAGCTGATCCTAGACACAAATTGAACATTCATACATGCACGCATATACACACAAATCAGAAGCAGATTATTGATAGAAAACCAATTGCCAAAAAAAATGGCAGTGAAAACAACACTATATTTAAAAGCCTTGCAATATATTTTTTATTATATCTTATTCATATTCATTAATATTAATGAGTGCTCTTAAGGGACGAGTTTAGAGTTTTATATGTTGACTGCCACAAACAAGAAACTCATGTAAAATAATGCTAATGTAAAGATCTTTAAAAAGTGCTTCCTTGATTTTTGAATTATTTCTGCATTAATTTAAAGACTGTCTTTTCTTCAATGGAGAAAAACTATAACTATGTTCCCACAACATGGCTCCAGGTCCTAGTCTGTGATGCTAATCAAAACCACTGTATCTGTGCCATGTTGGATCACTTAGATGGCCAAAAATGTTGTTTGATCCTGTCTGGTCTTCTAATTTCTAATCTGATTTTACCAAGACCATTCAGAGATCTCTTAAAATTTAGTGTTCTCATTTTACATTGAAAATGTTTTATTACGTTAAATTGGTAGCATATATATATATTATTTTTGAAGTGCTATATATGTTTCCCTCAGGCACTCACCCTGAGAAATGCATCCAGTGCTCCATTCTCCATGTATTCTATTACAATCATTACTGGTTTTCCTAAAAGAAAGAAATAGAAAAAGGGAGATTTAAAGAAATTATATCTGAACAGAGTGTCCCCATTTTGATAAAACATGTTGTTTCTTTGAAAGATGAATTATGAGGCATGACTGCTCCTAATGTTTCCAAAATAGTTCCTGTGATCTACTAAATCCTTAAATGTCTCTGTACAGAAAATGATCATGACTCAAAAAATTAAACCATACAATTCAAAATGTCAGTGTGTTCTTCTTTCTCCTGCTGTGTGAACTGAACTCTGGAAAAACGACACTTCATTTAATAGGAAAAGACATCGAGAATTTTATTTAATGTTAAATGTGACTAGGAAAAAAATGCTACAAAGTGTTGCCATCTCTTTTCATGCAAAAATCTTAAGTATTTTTTCTCAAGTGATAGGATACATTAAATATTGCTTTAGTTAAATTATGTGTCAAAAAAGGGAAAAAAGTTCATTATTTTATGTTGTACAATGATCTGATTTGAACTACATACTATGGAAACTTTATAAGCAGGTACAGTTTGGAAAGTTGTTCAAAAATCAGAACTGATTGCAACTTACCTCTGGTAACAACTCCTTCCAAGTGAACAACATTGGGGTGGTCAAACTGTCCCATGATGCTTGCCTCACAAAGAAAATCCCTTCTTTGTTTTTCAGTGTAGCCCACTTTTAAAGTTTTAATGGCCACTGCAACATCTCTTTTGCCTGGAAGCTTTAGACGACCACTGCATACTTCGCCAAACTCTCCTGAATTTAAAGAAATATTTATTTGCAACAGAACCATTTTAGTTCACACCAAGAAGAAACAAGGCACAATGTCTCCATTTATTTGAAAATGAAAATCAAATTAGTAAGAGGACAAAAGCTAATCCAAACAAAGTTCAACATCTTAAAAACATTTAAATATTTCTTCAGTCACACTCTGCCTCTCCAGAGATTCTGGGCAGCAAGCAAAAAAGTCATAAAGGAACTACAATTATAATAGGAAACAAGAAATTAAGAAAAAAACCCCAAGGATTAAAAATGATCAATCTTAAAATCTTTTAAAGCAAGAATTCAACCAAATTTTGTTCCCCCTTAGTTGCAGGAGGAACTTTGGTGTGGGACCTGGGACACAGTCTTGCCCTGTTAATCCAAGAATGGTTTGAAACTGTTGCGCTTGACGAAAAGGACATGTATGATTTGGCCATGACAATGAGTTTGGCCAAGCTGCTCCATAGGTTGAACCCTCTTGACTAACGAAGGCTGCTGAGGTAGTAATATGTGTATTGTGTAAATGGGTTTTTGCAGTGGTGAAGTTTTCTTTGAGAAAGGGGACTTTCCTCCAAGCTCTTAAGGAGATGTTGGTTCATCTTGTCCTGAAGAAGACATTACTTTATATCACCATACTGGATAATTTTCAAACAGGTTTCATCCAGACTCGAAATTCTAGACCTAGAAAATCTAGAACTACGCCACCTTCAGTCCGATCTAAGTATAGTATATAAAATCNCTCAAGGTTAATCACACCAAACTTGATTGCAGGAAATATAACTTCAGCAACAGAGTGGTCAATGTCTGGAGTACTTAATTCCTGACTCTGTGGTTTCTTCCCCAAACCCCAAAAACTTTAACCTTAGACTGTCTACCATTGACCTCACCCCTTTCCTAAGAAGTCTATAGGGGATCTGCATAGGCGCATCAAAGTGCCTACCGTCCCTGTCCTATTGTTTCTTTTATTTTTCTTATATGTATCCATGTATTCATAACTATGTTTTTACTTATACCTATTATCTTGTAAACAATTGACAAAAATAAATAAACAAAAAAACTTTCCTTTTTTAAGGGAAGGTTATTGAGATTGTGTTTGTATAGCAGTTTTAATGTACTCTTGATGAACTAGTTTATTTGGATCCCTTTCAATCAAAATCTAAGTAACCTCAAGTAAAGTGTATGTAGTAGTCCAAAATAGGAACAATTTAAATATTGGCTTCCTCTTCTAAGAATGGCTCAATCCTGTACACTAATCAAAGCCTGGGTGTCCATATACTATTCCAGAAGGTGCCATAGGTCCAAAAGGATATCCTAATTATAAACCTGCTTCATCAGGAAGACTGCAACTCTATCTATAATTAGCATAGAGGCTAAGACAAAATCAGTAGCAACTTGGTCTTGCTGTGATTTAATTTCAGCCTTTTCTCAAATCCAAATATGCAAGTATTTTGAAACATCATCCTTAATTAGAAAAGCCCACAAAAGAAAGTCATACAAAAATATTTAATTCTGTAAGATCAGGCTCCCAGTATTCAGTAGTTCAGCTTAGTCTTCAGCAATCCAGAAATTACAAAAAACATATGCCATAAATAGAAGAAGCAAAATGCAAGAGATTGCCTATTATATATAGGCACGGCTGTCTACCATAAACTTGTCAGCAGAAAATTACAGTGCAGTCATCAAAATCAAACATGCACATCAACTACTGAAAACTAAGAGCTTTTATTCCAAGGACAATTGCACTGGAATAACAGTGCAGAAATTTCAGAAAGCGCCACTTGTCATAGAGAAGTTCTCTAGTTTCATATTTTGATGAGTGACGCGGATAGTCATTCTTCATTATCAACCTAGGGTCCCTGGAGCATTTCCCTCTTAATATTCTTTGGTAAATTATGACTCCTGAGTGAAGCTATAAAAAAGCTTAGTTTAAATACTTATGTTACAGTGTCCGGCACTTTTTAATTTGGAACCCTGGACAAAATGGAGATATTTATTCATATGCCAGTCCTTTGAGGTAGGCCAGGTCAGGAAACAGATTCCACAAATCTGACAGAAGCTATACTTTACAGATATAAGTAGGTTATAGAATCTTGAATGTCTGGTGGAGTTTCTCTTCTTTACTTCCTCTATCTTTCATCCCAGTCAATTAGAGGGAGTCACTTTGAGCTTCTTTCTCAAGATTTCTGTTTCCTGAGCTTAACACATGTTTACTCAACTGGGATCTCTGTCTAGTGTCTCCAAAGTCATCTCTATAACTCTCTAAAGTATATGTGCATTTGGCAATTCTGAAAATTGGCCTGTTGATTTGCCAAGGATGGAAAAAAATAAAATCAATTCTTCTCAGGAAGAATCCAGTTTTTCCAGCATTCAATAGAGAACCATCTTAAACAACAAAATGCACAGAGGATCCAGTTCCTATGGTCAATTACCTATTTTGTGAAATGAAAACACTTATAGCTAAGTATTTATAAGCATAGTGGAAACACAGAGTAGAAATTCTTATTCAAATGCTGTTTGTGGAGGTTTTGTGAAGTTCAATTGAAAAACCATACATTAAAATAGATTCTGATTCAGAATATACACTGGAATATAATTTTAATTGAAGGCTGTATGATTCCTGTGACTGCATTCATACAATCATTGATTTAGGAATATAACTGAAGTGACTGGAAATTACTTCTATTTAAATATTCATAAGATTGATTTGTCTTTCATATGTTCTTAACAAAAATTTTCCTCCTTTAAAAATTATGTATACATTATAATGCTTATCACACTCCTGCAATGGTGATCTTTTTTAAAAAAAAGTCTTTAAAGATATACCATCAAACAATAGAAAATCAAAGAATGTTTCTTCCAGGAGTCTTAGGTATTTGAAATCTTTCTTGCCCATAGATACTTAATCTCACTGCATGAACTAGTGTCACATCTCTTATTATGAAAGAGATTCATTTCACTTGTAATGAAAGTGTCACATCTCTTATTAATGCAAACAAATGGTTTTCAGAGCACAGAACATCATTGTCTGAGAATGTGGAAAAAGGAAGGAAAACAATGCAATGACAGCATAGTTACAATCATTCATAAGAGCCAAGACAAGAACTTCTTGTAGCAATCAATTGTTAGGAATGGCACCAAAAATATTCCCTGAAGAAAAGCTGGCTCTATAAACCAATTCCTAGTTGAACAAATATGATCTTACTTCATGGAAATATCCTTTATATATAGATTCCATTTGTAATTTAATGAAAGCATTTGGTGATGTGTATAAGGAATCTGCATTTGAACTCAAATGTATTTTTTCTTTTAATAATGTGTAAGCCAAAACAAATTATTTGAATTATAATATGCAATGATATTTATTTTTTCCTAAATAAGAACAAATGTTTGGGAGCACCAGGCTGTTTACATATTTGCTTTACATATATGAGCAAACCATTGCCTCTAATTACCCTGATATAAGCCAAAAGCTACATAAGTAAATATAATCATTTGTTTGTCATCATGAAATATGAGTTTTGATTTGCCTAGACACAAGAATTGTATATGAAACCAGTCACCTTACCTGCACCAATTACACGCTCTATTTTAATACAGGAAGCATCTAACTCCTTGGCGAATTGATGGACTGCTCTATTGGGATCCTCGTAGGTTTCAGGGTCAATGTAGGTTTTGGTGCCTGGAAATTTAACTGTAATGATGTAAGAAAGCATGACTGTGATAAAGCAAACCATTAATGTTGCATCCAACCCCGAGATTTAACTATATAAAAAATTTTCCCTAGAACTGGGAAGCTTCTGTTAAACCAAGTCTGCTTCCACATGAGGGAATCCTAGCTGAAACAATCAAACTTTGTAAAAACATTCTGATTTTTCTTCCTTTAACATATTTTCTACTCTAATTATATTATCAGAGTATGTATCTACAATATAAATACATTTTATAAATGGGATTTCTTTTTTGTCTGGACCTCTCATTAAGTACACAAGGAAGCAGCAGGGTGATTGCATTTGAAAACGTTTGGCATATAAGGTGATCAAGTTAATTTTCCAGAAATACTCAGATTTTTTTTTTGTTTATGGACAGCTTTACAGGATGGTCAAAGAGAAGACAGATTAATAAATAAGACCCTGGTTTCTTTCCTCCCCCCTTCCCCGGTATAGGCAACTATGCCAGACATTGTTCAAACTGCACTTATATTTTTTCTGAGTTAGGAACTGGACACACAAATTATATTTGGTCCTAACAGGCACTATAGTTAGTCCTTGACTTATGACTGGTCAATTAAGGACTGTTTAAACTTATTACAGATCTCTACAGAGTTAGTTACAGCCCATTTTTGAAGTTATGCCAGCTGTTCCTCCCTCACCTCATCATGTTATCTCATTTTGGGCACTTGGCAACTTGCTCATCCTAAAGCCCCTGTCACACTGCACCAACGGATGGAAAGAGGATGTAAAACGGAGAAAAACACTTGCCATCCGTTGGTTACACCGATGGCTTCGTTCTGTACTCACTCTCCGTTTTGCTTTCTCTCTATCCGTCCAGCATCCCTCTATTGACATTCTCAATTCCGCTCAGAGGGTTTGAGCTGCTCAAAACTTTTGAGCGGAAAATGTATCCAATGCTCCGTTCTGCATCCTCTAGCATACGGGGACATCCGTTCTGCATCCGTTACGCATCTGCTATATCCGCTAGGCATCGCTGCGTATCCCGCGCAACTCAAATCCATTCCAGCGGTAAACGGACGCAGGGAGGAAGCGGAACGGATGCGCAGCATTAGTAGCACGGACGGAGAAGGATGAAAGCGGATGCAGCTATGCATCCGTGTCATCTGCTATGCATCTGCTTGCATCCTCTACGCAACTCTCTGCATCCTCTACGCATCCGCTCTGCATCCTCTATGCATCCGCTCTGCATCCGCTTCCATCCGCTAGGCTTCTGTTCCGCATACCGCTTTCCATCCGCTATGCGTCCTCCCCATCCGTCTTTCCGTGTTATCGCTCTGCTTATGCAAATTTTTGCCCCTTTTGAGAGCGGATAACAACGGATGGAGGAACATTTTTCTCGTCCGCTGTGTCCTTTTTACAAACGTTTTGCATCCGTTGGGCAGTGTGACAGGGCCTTAACTCCCATTTGCAGCATGCCATGGTCACAAGATCATGATTTGTGACATTTTTGTTGGTTTCTGGTGTTTGCTTCCAGTTTCTGGCAAAAATTACCCATTGGGGAAAACAGATTTGCTTAATGACTACTATAAAAAGGTTGAAGAATCAAGTCATGTGATGCCTTGGCTTGTGACCACAATGACTTTTGTCTGTAATTCCAGGCTTCTTAACAATCATAAGTTGAGGACTACCTGTAATTTCTACTTTTCAATGATATTGTAGTCCAAACAATGCTAATCAGACTTTATTATATGAAAGTTATATTATATCAGTCATTAAATAGACATTCTGGAATATGTGTATATATTTCTGAGTTCAAAAAAATGTCATTATTAAGAATTTGGCCTTTGTTCTAACAATTGGTTTAAAAACGTTCCCCAAGGATGAATATGTTATCAGTATTATCAAAAGTTTCTTAATCTGTCATCCTAAAAACTGCATATTCAGTCTGGTTGAAAGGGAAATGAACTCTTGTTTTCCAGAAAATGTCTTTTGTTGAAATACAAAGACTACCTTTTTTTGGGGGGGGGGGGCAAGNNNGGGGGGGGGGGCAAGGAATGAGGAAAAAATATGGTTAAATTTTGGTTAAAAAAAAGAACGGAGAGGGAAATGACAACACCACTGGAGAAATGTTTACACATTGGTTTCAACACTTTCCAAAATGCGACTAATGAAATGATCATGCCCAACAGATCTACATAAATGATCTCTTTTGTGTGTACTGAGATTTACTCCCTAGTAAATGAATAACTGTAGCATTGGAATTATTACAGGTGTCAATTGTCATACCTGTTTCATATAACTACATGGAAATACAATGCTAGTAATAGCACTTAGATTTATATACTGCTATACAGCCCTCTCCAAGTGGTTTACAGAGTCAGCATATTGCCCCCAACAATTTGGGTCCTCATTTTACCCACCTCAGAAGGCTGGAAGGCTGAGTCAACCTTGACTCAGCAATATAAATATCATACAAATATTCTGTAAATGGTACTTTTTATGCATACCATTTTGACTAAGTCAACAATAATATGATTATGAGCCATGATAATGGCTCATTTTCTGGAGTTGATAGTCATTCTTATTTATGTTCCAAAGGAAAAAGGAACAGCTGAAAAATAACAGGTTAACTTTCTATATTATGCTTTCAGGCAAGCAGATGGAAAATGAACCTTCTCCTTGCACTTATAGTTAGGCCCTGAATTTGAGATAACCTTGTGAATTTTAAATGGGTCTTTAATGGTACTTTATTCAAGCTGTCATAAAACACTTTGACATGTCAAAGCTCTCTTGGCATATCAACATGAAGTAATGTTGTTCAGATTCAAAGGAACTGCTAAAAGAAATCAGAAAGAGTGAACAAAATGTAAATTGGAGTTGCTTAACTGAACTTTTCCACTGTATATTTCTGTATCCTTTAAAATGTAATATTTGAGATTCTTGAAAGCTGTCAAAAACTGAGAAAAAAGATTGGATATTTTGTCTAATCTTGTTCTCTGAGCTAGTTAAAAATGCTATTATAGTTTACCAATAAAATGTAAGTCTAATTTCTTCAATATGTCATGATATTGTCTGGATTATGCAGGAACAAAAAGACAAAAAATTGAAATGACAATAGGTAATCCTTAACAATTGAAATTGGAATCTCAATTGCTAAGTGAAGTAATTGTTAAGCAAGATACCCATCTGACTGCTTCATTCAGTGACCCCAAACTGGCATTTATAAATTCCTGGATTGTTAAATTGATGGAGCAAAAGAGCTACCTACTAAGAAATTACATTTTCACACAAAGCTGAAATCCCCTTGGCAGCCTTTTCTTTCTCAAATGCTCCTGTAGCCCACCTCCCAAAAAATCCATTTCTCTATGAGCAGGGAGGCAAAATCTTTGATGGACCTGAATCTTTAGGATTGCAATTCCATCCCTTCAAGCCCTACCGAGAGGTGCTATTCCCCTTGATGAACAGAGGGAAAATCCATCATGGAGCTGCAGGGATGGATCTAAAATCTAAGGATTTCAGATCCATCCCTGGAGCTGTACAAAGGATTTATCTTGCTCTTTGTGCATGTAGGGGAAATCCTGTCTGGTGGTTTAGGAAGGGAGCTGAAATATTCAGGATTCAGTTCCCTTCCTGAAGCCCCACAAAAGATTTCAGCACCCCTCTGTCGCCTGTCCTTGCAACATTTCCTGCTGGCTTCCAAACTGACTTTCTGGCAGAAGATGTAAACTGTTGGCCAAGGGCTTGAAATGCATACATATCACTGCAGGGTGGTGTGAGGGTGGTGGCATGATATTATACAACAGCTGTAAGTACTTTATGATCCATAAAACATCCTTTCTGAAGCTGTTGTAACTTTTAGCAGTCGGTCGTAAGTTGAGAACTACCTGTAGTGAATACAACATGCTATTTAACTTTTCCTTTGAAACAATGACCATATCAAGTTAAAAACATTGCTTTCTGTCGAAAGACTCTGAAAAAAATATAATTAGATGAGAAAAGAAGAAAAAAAGTAAGAATTTATGGTAGATAATCTGCTTTTAACTTCCCTTAATATTGAATAACTAAGCTTCTAGAAAGGAATACAAAGAAGGAATAAAATGTTATTTTCAAAATTAGTTTCTAACAATTAAGACTAAGTGGTTAACCTATTTATAATTTCCCCCATACATATTATTTTAAAAATTAGTGCATGCTGAGGAAAAGCATTCTTTGGCTAGCGCTTTCCCTTATAAACCTGAAAGCCCCTTTCTCCCTTCTCCCCCCAAAATTAACTGCACTTTCTTCTCAGATATTATTTGGAAATGCATTTTTTTAAAGAACTATTTTAAATATGTGAAGATTCTCACTGCAACTAAAATGAGACACTATTATTAATCCTCTCACGCTCTTAGTAGCGTTCCATTTCACCAGGGGGATATCTGCTGTTGCGTTATTTTTAAAACAAACGAGAACGTGGTAATTCTAATCCTCTTTACTGTTTTCAGTTTCCACAGTAAGGCTTGATTTAGACAGGATGTTTTCAACCTGTGCTCTATGAAGAGTGAAACCCACTGTTTTCCTTCGCTGAGGAAAGGCTTCCATTAGAGATCAAGAAAGAGAATTTCAGTAATTCCCCTTTTTTGCCTTGCAGCTGCTGCCTTCTCCAAAATCTACCTCCCATGCACAGTCATCAAAGGATAGCCTTCCTTCAGTGGAGGGAAACCAATAAAATGCCATACATTGATTTTAATGCAGCCACATGAGCTGAACAAATACAGGCTGGTCTGATTTTCTGAAAAGATGAAAAGGGAAATATAAACTCTGACTCAAGATGGCTCTGAATCTCTAGTTACTAAAATCCTTAAAAAAAAAAGTAATTTGGAATGTGTGGGGATCTGTACAAAACACCTCTTTCTTAATTTTTATAAGAAGCAAAGTGGGCTTATGTGAATACACATGTGGAAACAATTCGGAATCATTTCTGAAGCAGTTGCTTAAGCCGAGAAAAGATGCAGCTGCCTTTAGAGTGTGAAAATAGTTGTTTCTTATGAAATCTTCCTTTGAAGAAACTGCACACTCTATCCAATGCTGAGCACCAAGGAATTGCAAGAGTTAAATTTATGTGGCTGGCACTTTTAAACTAATTCTTTTGCTATAAAGATACTGAACAGTGTGCTTTTATATATTTTGATAGCTTTTCTTTAATATAGGTATATTTTCCATTCATCTTTTGATTGCTTAACAGACATACAAAATAAGGGAGCAGAAACTGTAAATAGGTATATTCACTATACATTCATAAAATGAGAAATGGGCAGGTCTGCACCAAATCATGAAAGTATAGGATAAGGACAGCAGGCCGAAGAGAAATTTTTATTCACTGCATGGACATGAATACAGATATTTCTATTAAGGTGTGATTAAATCATCATTATTTATTAAATTGAGGGGGGCAGTAGCTAAATCCAAGTGGCTTGGCAGAGTGAACATATAATCTGGACCACAGCTCTTGGATATATTTAATATTATTTCACCTTATTTTGAAATTCCAGAATTTTAACTAAAAATTTCCATTATTTTAAATAATTATCATTCTGCACATATCTGCATTCATGACTGTTCTTTTGTTGATCTTTTAAGTGTGATGAGTGAATCTGATACTTCCACTTTTGCTCAGATACTTATTTTTCCAACTGTATTCTTCTGCATCACTTCATATGTAGAAAAGTATTTTAATAAACTACTGAATGAACTATTACACACATGTCTCTTTGTATGGTATTTTCTATGTACTTTCTTAGCATCCATATTTGGTAAGCAATTTGCCCTAATTTACTATTTTTTCCTATATATTTCTACTCCATCTTTCTGCTTATATAAGCATTTGCTGCCACTCACAATAAAATAGAATACAAAATATAAAACACAGTAGAAATATTGATACAATGAAAATCAAACTCAAAATTTAAATAAATATTAATTTAATTTGATACTATCAAATATTTGCTTGGCTTCTGGGTAGCAAATTGACAAAAGTTAGAAAACTGTAATCTGATGGATACATATTCAGATAGTCATTATTCCTATGGAAATGTTGAAGATTACAGAATTAATGAAATAAATATAATACACATATTAGTACACAAGATTACATTCACATTGACAATTACTAATATTGTCATTAAACAATTCAAATATTCAATTAATGTCTTTATGCACTAAAGTTAGTTGATACAGTTCACGGATAAGTTAAAACTTGATTGACTGGGCTATTTTCAACATAAAACACTTTCGCATTTCATGCTGGCTATGTACTGAAAACAAATTTTGAAAGAAACATTATTATTATTTGGGTACAACTGACAAAATATATAAATGTCATAATAAAAAATTTGCTGGGCCAACAATTATTAATTACATCAATCATCTTTGCTCCAGAAGAATGATTAAGAAACTATTTCATGTTCATTCAAAGTGTGTGAACTGGAAAGAAGCATATAGATAGTTCTCGCTTACTGACTGCCTTGATTAGCAACCAGTCGTAGTTACAATGGCGTGAAAAAAAGCAGCTTTGTGATCAATCCTCGCATTTATGAAAATAACAACATCTCGTAGGTCCTGATTGCCATTCAGGCATTTTGCAACTGGTATGAATTCATGACCATCACAGTGTCCTGCAGTCACACATGATCATCATTTGTATGCTTTGCAACTGGCTTGCAATAAGCAGAGTAAATAAAGGAAGGCAAAGTAAGATCGTAAGTAGTAGTCACATATGTTGCTTAACAAGCATATTTTACTAGATAATTAAAGGGGGAAGTGAGCTCATAAATCCCTTGGCAGTCATATCATTTTTTTTGCTTAGCAATTGGGTGATGAAAGTTATGGAATTGCAGGTCCCAATTACTGTTGCTAAGTGAGGACTACCTGTATATCAAAACCCAGTAATAAAACTTATGATGTTACCTTGGAAGAAGTAATTTTTTTAACTTTACATTTGCGGTTTACACAAATTTAAAATGTTTGTTCTCAGCAAAAAAAATATGTTCTTTAAATACTGTCACTGTTCTATTAGTGCCAGGACCAATCTACTGTAATTGGCCTGGAATCTCCTGGATGAAATAACAGCAAAGCACTTACAATGGAAGTAAAGTTCTTCATCTCCTTCTTGGTCAGCTTTGCTATAGCCACAGTGTCTAGGGGAAGAAAACATTTTTTAATTGAAACTGTGTCACACTTTAATGTGTTAGAAGTAATAAAATGAACAAAATAGGAAATATAATTCTAGTTTTTTTTACATCCTTACTTAAAGTATGTGCACTGTTACAGCTGATAGTTTATGAATCGATAAGTATTCAGTGATCACCAATGAATGATTGTTATCCTGCAGTATATTCCTGTTTTTGCTCAAAGAACTCTCAGAAGAGACAAATGATGGAATTCATTAGAAAATGGAATGCAGATAATTATATGTAATGTTTTAAGTCCTTTGTCATAAGCAGTTAAAAACAGTAGTGACTTTTTCTGGAATTTTTCTTTTAAGATAGCTAAAATTGTTTTAAAAACATATTATCGACATATATTTTGGTAACACATTCATAAATAAAACCAGTAATATTGATATGAATTGAATCAGATATTTCTGGCAAAATGGCATTGTGATCGAAACATTTTTTTTTCTTTTCAAACTGCTTAAAAAGCTGCTTACCCACTGCAAGCAAGTATCTATATAAACCAGCTGTTCATCAATGATTAATGTACATTTGAGTTTTTCAGATTCCTGTCTATCTTAAGCATCTCAATATTTTAAAGTAATACCTTCGCCCAATGATGAAGCCAAAAACCATGAAAACCAGGATGATTGTGCCTGCCACAGCTACCACAGCTATTATGATTACAGGATTCTGTTCACTGGAAACGGCAGTGGCTGTATTGGGGAAACAAACAGGCAAGGATGACAAGTAAAATTAAGATTATCTATCTATCTATCTATCTATCTATCTATCTATCTATCTATCTATCTATCTATCATCTATCTATCTCATCAGTTCTTCGAAATGTCATTTTTTAAAATCTATTGCACAGAATATGTATTCAGTATTTGTGAGCAGGAAACAAATCAGCTTGCTTCTTCAGTCAGAGAAAGGTACTTTGACTGACAGGCAAAAACATTCAACACATATAAATCTCTTATTACTTTAGCTTTATGTCAGGAAATGGGATCTGTTGCATTTCTGCCAGCCAGCACAATTGTATATATAAATCTGCAGGTTTTGGTTGAAAAATATAGCAATTCTGAATATAATTTTTAAAAATTAATCAGCAGAAGCTTATATACTAAACATGCAAATCTATGTTCCCTTTTAGAAACAGTGGTACCACCTGGATCAAAACCTTTGTCATAGGTCTGGTTCCACAGTTCGTGGAAAACCCAAATTAAGCACCATTTGATAAAAATAAAATTAATGATATTCTGGTTCCCTCACGCTTGGTGTGTGCATTCTTTCTCTATCTATTCCCACCACTGTTGTTTTCCCCTCAATTTAGCAAGCAGTAATAGATATTTAAAACATTTTGTTACTTTTTCTTGTTAGTTAAAACAAAATTGCTTTGTGTAAAATGAAGTTTCAGTTGTATCAGTAGCTTTATTTTTCAGTGGATCTCTGCACAGTCCTGCATGGGACTTCCTAAAAGGTCTCTAGAGAATGAATGGATATTAATGTTCTTTTGTTCTGCAGCTCCAATTCGTAGGGAGAAAAAATGGATTTTGGAAAGATGCTAGAAGAGCAGCTGTCAGGTGAGAAACAGAAATCCCCCAATAATGAAAAAAACAGGTCCTCTTAAAGGTTAAGGCATGTGGGAATGATAATGGAATAAAATAACAAAAGGATTAATTTCTTTTCACCCCCTTTTTAGTTAAAGCCTTTGGTCATACATTTTAATTTTTTTTGAAGAAATTTTCTGCTTGCTGCCCTTTTTTTCCCCATGAAGAAAGAATGAAGTCCTTTGTTTTTTGTTTCTTCCTGTTCTCACAGCATACCACCTACAGAAGTTCAGATACTCGGATGAATAATATCTGATACTCAAATATCTTTTTCTCATATATAGCCCACAATAGATTTGCTGTAAATCTTTGTCTCACTGCATAAATTCTCCTCCCATAGCCTCTACCCTCAATTTCTTAACCTGGGCACACTACTGTTCCTTGCATGTGGGAGATGGCTGCTAAACACATTTTCCCTCTTTCAAATGAATGCTTCACTGAAAAACCAAACTAAGTCCAAACTCTTCCAAGAGTATGGGGCCAGGATAAGTCAGGCATGGGGAGAGGGCAAAGAGATTAAAGAGAAAGAGAGAAACAGGAGGCCTATATTGAAGTAGAGGTAGTCTGACTTACAACCATTTGTTTAATGATTGAGATTACAACGGCATTGGAAAAGATGGCTTATCAGATATCATACACTCGTGACTGTTGCAGCATCTCCATGGTCATGTGATCAAAATTAAGATGCTTGGCAACTGGCATGTATTTATGACTGTTGCAGTGTCCTGGGGTCACATGATCACTTTTTGAGACCTTCTAACAAGCAAAGACAATGGGGAAGGCAAATTCTTTTAACAACCGTGTTAACTAACTTAACAATTGCAGTGATTCATTTAACAACTGTGGAAAGAAAGATTGTAAAAGGGGAACAAAACTCACTTAACTGCCTTTCTTAGCCACAGAAATTTTGGACTCAATTGTGGTGGTAAATCGAGGATTACCTGTAATAATAAGAAGGCTATAGTAATTGTGGCTGTACATGAATTTGGAAGAGAATGCACTACTATGTAAGATTTGTGTCATGTCTCAGAAGTCATCTTGACTTTACATCTAGACAAAGCCACAGCCTAAGGGTAAAGTCCCAAAACAGACCTAGTTCTGGGTGGTATATAGATAAGTATCTTGTTTTTGTCATGAACACTGCACAATAGTTAAAGAATTCTAAAGGAATAATGTGTAGCAGATGTTTGCAATTACTCTTGTACATAACATCTATCTCTGTATATAGTTATCTATAAATGATAACTTTTGCTATACCTACTTCCATTCTTGCTAGCATCCACAGTGAATTACATAATTTTAATGGTATTTTTGAAATATAAATATTTGAAGAGAAGTACTCGAGATAGAAAGTGTGCAGGTCTTTCATTATCTTCAAAAGAGCAACTTAAAAACCCAAAACACAGAAAAATATTGCAGCTCTGGTCAGTTTTATTCCCTTTGGAAAATGGGACACAATGGAGTTATATAAATAAGATCTAAGAATAATTCCTAAATATATCCAGTGTCAATAGTAAATATGTTATGCCAAGAGCCAGCAATAAATATTATACTGAGAAACTATTAGAAGGATTCAAGAAGAATTAATCATGTGATCTGAATGTGAACAAAAAATACCATCCATTCAAAGCCTCAAGACAGTGAATCATTTTGTGTTGTATAACTGTACATATTACTTTATGATTTTTTTTAAAACCCTGAAATTTGTATTGAAGAATTCATAGCAAAAAGCAACAACCCTAAGGTATTTTTTTTCCTAAGACAGATAATTGCAGTTAGAAATCAGCACTGACATAAGTCTTGCTTGTGAACCTCAAGGTAAGTTAGAGGAAATGTTGAGACCTTAACAGAGAAGTAAAAAATGAGGCTATAATTGAGAAAGGCAGAAATGTTTCCATTCCTCTAATTTGCTTTATGTTTTGGGCTTTCTAGTTGATATTAATTGCTAAAAAGGTTTAAGTAAGTGTTACCTGTGGCTTCTTCTAGTGTAGCAACATCTAATCTAGGGCTATAATTTCCATAGCCAGCAGCAGTAAAAGCACGAATCTGGAAAACATATACAGTTCCTGGTTTCAGATTATTAACTGAAGCAGAAGTGGCTCTGGTTTTCACTGTTGAATAAGTTCTCTCCCTTTGGTCCTGCAAACATAAATACACAATTGAGTGGTATTTAACTTTCAGGTTTTCATTTTGCTTTGTATCAATAATTGACAGCTGGCTCCTGGCACCCTATTTCAATTTATTAGAAGGATTTTTTTTTCCTCCTGCATAAAGAATTTAGCAGAGACTCTGCTGTGGCATAATACAATGTCATTTCACTGAGGAGATTTTAAAATAACACAAAATGTAAATGGGAAGCACATGGTGCTGTTCATAAAAGTGAACAGAGAAAATCGTTGCCTGTTTGACTGCAGACTTTCACTTGTTCATCTATCAGTTTCAAATATTGTGATGTATCAGTTCAGGAATCAGCAAGTTCCTTCCTACTCTTAGGAAATAAGATGTTCTTTTTCAGCTACCTAGACAAATCATAACAATTATTTATTTCAGCTCTGCCGACTCTACAAAGCTCATTCTACCTGGCTTCATTTATGGGTGGAAGAACTCTGATAGCAACAGCTTAAAATTAACTGAAGCAGAAGCATGTTCATTTTATTTTTAATAGGACAGAAAATGACCTAGAAAGGTCTATGTGCATTTAAATGTATATGCATCTGTTTTCTTCTGTTAAAACATTTTTTGATACTAGATGCATTGTTATTATTTTCCATAAGATACATAAGGAAGGGGACAAGTAAAATTTTCTAAAGGGTAACAACCTTATGAAAGATTTATATACAATGGATTCAACATATTTTTTTCAGTGTATCTGTACTTAAAGTATTAAATTTATTTTTAGTAATAATTTACTAAATTATTAAAGTTCATAATTTTTTAATAAAAAATTATAGTAAATCAGTTACTGATAGTAAACTATGATAGTTGGTTTAAGTATATCCAACAAACCTAATGATCTTAATGATATACTTATATGTACAGTTATCTTTAGTTTAAATTATCAATCATGTTAAAATGTAGGATCTTATATTTTTTGAGGAAATCTACACCAACATTTTTGTTACAGTTCTGTAGAATAGAGAATAGTACTATAGTACAGTTTTGGGGGAATCTACATCAAAAAAATTGTTACAGTTCTGTAGTATAAAAAATATCTGAAGAAAATGCTGGAACATTTAATGATGGTCAAATTAAAACGGTGTTTTCTACTTAAATATCAATTTACTTTTACAAAAATATTAAACTACAATTTGGTACAAAATGTGTTATTGGTTCATTTTTATTATTTAATATTAAAAAAGAATAAGACATAAATCCATCTAAAGCACATAACTCTCATTTTAGCATATTCTGTGGCTTAGTTTACATAACATGCTAAGTATTGTGTTAGCAATTCATATTCACCCAGCCTAGAAAGTAAGATAGATGCCTTGATCAAGAGGAAACAGAGTCAGGAGTTCTAGAAATCAAATACAATATCATATGAGTTATGTGAAAATCTATTCTGAACAGGAAGCTGTTACCAACATTTAACTGTATTTGGATAAAATGTCATGATCAATCCTAATTAGTACTTTAAAGAACTTGGTGCTTTAAAGCTATGTGGCACCTATAAACAGGATTACAATATGTTTTTCTCCTCAAACTACTTTGTATCTTCTGACTTTCTATCCAAAACTGAGATGCTCCTTTGGGCTAAATGGTGCGTTATCTACTGCAAGGTTGGATTCTGTTAGGGAGTTGCAGTGTTATCCTTTCAGTGTTATAGTAAAGTTGTCTAATAGGTATACTGTTAGTGGGACTCACTCTGTCTTTTCCAGTAACATTTGTGTTAAGCTGATTTTCACGTTCTCTACATAGGCCATATTAGTTCATAATCTTAGAATTATTATAGGTCAGGATTACCTAATTTGGGAACTGTTTACATTAGTCATCCAATGTAGTTTTAAGTTATCAGCAAATTCTCTTCAATTCTTCATCATGAAAAATGTGGCCTACTTCTAGCCTTAGGATTTAATCTTATCCAATGTTATTCAGATTTGATAAGATGCCATTGATGGCCATAATTGCCTGGTTCACGGAGAATGCTACACACAGTAGCCATCATGCAGAATTTCAGAGTTGAAAGTTAAAGAAAAAAAATTACCCTCTCCAAATTATTTCTAAAATATAGAAAAATGGAATGAGATAGAAACAAAGAAGGGGAGAAATAGTAATTAAATGAAGCAGTTGCTAAGTGAAATCACAAATATGCTTATGATCTTACTTCATCTTTCCTTTGTTTTACAGACCTGGAAAGGTTGTAACTGCAAGGATTATAAAACTATTGTACAAATTACCATTGTAATTTGGAACAGAGATTAAATGCAGCAATCACTAGATGAAGACTATGTGAATTACACCATGTGAATGGTGTATATTTAGAATAACCTTGTAGCAAAATCAATACTAAAGTTCTAAACTAAGTTTTAACATTTCAACATTTTAGCATTTTAACAACGCTAAAGTTAAAAACTAATTTTTTTTAACTCTGACTGAACCTTCATAATTAAAGATACCCAATAAAAGTTTGTCCTAGCAAACTTCTCCCAAAAAATATGCCATTCATTTTATAAGGATTTTCAAAGGGATTTTTTTTTTCAGATAGACATCCAAAGGATCCAAAGGATATCTATTATCACATAATTGAAGCTGTATTGAGTGCATTTCTTACAATACTTAAGTGTTACATCCTAAAGCTTTACACTATGTATTTGGACCCTTCCATTCTGAATTTCAAGCAGCTTTTGAATTAATTATACTCCTTTGTAAGAGGGACTTCAACACTTCTGAGGCCCTAAAAGAGTAGGAAGATGTCTAGTTGACTATTTCTTGTTTTGTTTTAAATTTGTTATTGATATACTGTAAAGATATTTATGCTTCGTTCATAAAATTTGTGAGATTGTGGCAATATTTTGTTATTAAATTAATAAATTATAAGAAATTAGCTAGATGTAAGAAGTTAGCTTATATTATCCAATACTTTTGGAAAATATTATCCAATTTTCCATGGTAAATCTACCAAGATTTAAACAGATATCTAAGGATAGAGAAAACAAGTATAGGCAGTCCATTACTTGTGATTAGTTGCTTAGCAACCATTCAAAGTTCTGATGGCCAGCCCCCATGGCCATGTGATTGCATTTGGGGCACTTGCCAACTGACTTAAACTTACAGCATCCTGCAGTCATGTGACTGCAATTTAAGATTTTTTTATTTTTTTTGCCAGCAAACTTTTTTACATCAGATCTCTGGCAAAAAAAACCTCCACTCATTCCAGAGAATGAGTTTACTTAACTTTTCATGTTAAGTAAATGGGATTTGTTCTCAGTTGATATCAAATCATGGGATTTGATAAATGACTTACGACTATAATTCTGAGTTCATTCCAGTTCTAAGACAAGGACCGCCTATATATAAAGAATAATTCCAGTGAAATTCCTCTTGACATTTATTAGAGAATACAAGCAAAATGGAGGGAGGGGGTGAAATAGAAATCTTTTGTGAAGAAAAAGCATAAATAATGTTTCCCTTGCAGGTATTTTTCTTCTGGTATTATATTTCCAATGGTTTCTTTCCAGATTAATTATCTGAAATTATAAACATTCCACCCTGAAGTCTTTTGTAAAGCAATCCAGTGCTCTAAAGTCTGAAGTCTTATAAACATGGTTAACAATTAAGTATTTTAGAGTGTCAATAATCCTAATTTTAACCAATTAATATTATAATAATTTGTATATTACTATATCAGAACATGTGCCTTTTAAATGCTATAATAATTTATCAATACTTTTTAGCTGTAAATGCATTTAAAAATATTTTCTTCATTCCCAATTACTATAAAGAGTACAAACAGGTAGTCCTCAATTAACAACCACTGTCCAGTGATTGTTTGAAATTACAACAGCGCTAAACAACTTATGTTTAACACTAGGCCTCAATGTTCCATATGTCCCAGCATTTCTGCGGTCACAATCTGGGTGCTTGGCAACCAGCTTGCCCTTCCAATGGTTGAGCTTCCTGTGATCACCTGATTTAGATTTCTGACTTTCCTTGCTCGCTTCTTACAAACAAAATCAATGGGAAAACCAGCAGGGAAGTTTGCAAGATACTGAAGTAAGTCTCTCCCCACCTGTGCACTGTCCCTAGCCCCTCTGTACTCCTGCCACCCAACTTCCTGCATCCCTTCGCCGAGCCTCACTGAGCTTCCACTGCTCTTCCACAACCATTTATACACTTTTCCTCCTCAAGCCTCATTGTGCTTGCACTGTACCACCCCAGCCACTTAGGCACACTCTTTGGCCTGGCAGCAATGACTCTAAACCCTGTTACACTTGCACTGCATCTCCCCACCCCTTCTGCAACTTCATTGTCATCCATCCATCCAAGCTCTGCTGCACTTCCCTGTCTACCTGTGCATGTCCTCTTACTCAGCAGCAGTCACTTATCTGTTTGTCAAGAATTTATATCTTCTTGCTGACTTCCGCAATGAGTTTGGTTGTTGGAAGCCAGTAGGAAGTTGTGAGGAGTTGCTTACCTACAAACCTACAATGTTTGTTTAACAACTGTAATGGAGACTGTAGAGATCGCCATTGCTAAGCAATGTGGCCATGTGACATCATACTTTGTGACTGCATTGTTGTGGAATGGAAATACTGATTCCAGTTGCAACTTGAGGACTACCTGTAGTGCATCCTAACTAATTGCTTTGTGGCATCATCAACTAAGGTTGCCCTCAATAATTCATCAATTGAAGCTTTTGTTCATTAAAATGATGGCTTAATTTTACTACCTTCTCTTTGTGCATTAGAGAAGATAGAATTAAATATATCTTTAATAGCAATAAAAATGGCAACCAAAATGAAGGCTGCATGCTGCCTATACAAAATGTTAGTCTGCTTGAGAAAGATATTGCAATGACACGAACAGAAGAATGGCCCACATTCAAAGTAATGCTTACTTTCTCATAATACTTGATTTCATATTCTGTGATGACTCCATTGGGATGCTCAGGTTCCTGCCAGGAAAGCTCCACACTCCTTTGCAGCACTTTTTCTTTCATTACACCACTAACTTGCGAGGGAGCTGTTTGAAGAAAATACTTCAATAAACAACAAGCAAATGTGCTGGATCTCTCCAATCAAATGTCACTACTGATCAATCCCATGCCGTGCTGCTATCATTAAAGTAAGAGAAAGCATCTTCCTTAGTTCAACATTTAAAAGGCAGTGAATATTCAAGCAAGGCCTTATTATTGTTCATAAACCAGAACAGAAACACAAATTAAAATGTAAACCACAAAAGGCAGCACTGTTCAAATGAGTCCCAACTAGCAAGGGATGGCATCAAAATGAAAAAATTAAGTAAGCAAATTCTGATTAACCAGAAAAACATGACTCTAGAATATTTTTTATGGTAAACCAACAGCCAAATATTCTATATATTTCAATGTCATTTATAAGAAAAATACGGGCACAAGAATATAAATATGTAGTCCTATTTCAAATCCTCACCATGGATGCTAGTTCAAACTCATGATGTTCTTGCACTTATGAATGTGTCCGAAAGCAAAATGCATGCAATGCTGAATAATAGAAACTGCCATAGCTGCAAAGGCATTACAATTTTTCTTTGGGGAATCATGATTCTTTGAGCAATTGTTTTAAAATGAGTAAGTCTACTGAGCTGTCAATAAAGAGTAACAAATATTTAACTTTGGACTATGAAATTCACCACTGTACTGCATTCTCAGCACTTCTCTGTGGTGATAGTGGTTTTAACAGAAAAGATTCTGAATTGTCAGGAAGAAAATGTCTGTAAGATTTCACTCCCTAAATATCAATATAGAATTTTTATGTTTCACTTTTCTTAGAGCTGACTACTATCCCTGCCCGGTTGTGGAAGGCACAATGGCAACAGCACCATTACAGCAAACTCTTCAAGGATGTTTATTCCAATATATACATATTTATGCATGCTGTCCTAAAACCATATTTTTCTTAAGCAAACCTCCTTTATAGTGCAGTATTGAATATTTTTTCTAAACATACAGTATGCATTTCTTTTTATATTTGTTCCTAACATACACATGTTTAGGCATATGTATGCTTTTCCGGAGTTGCAAATGCACCACATTATTTGAAATATTAGAAATTCCATCACTCTGATTGAGATATAGACAGAATATTTACCTTTCGGTAAGAGTTGCATTAGGTTTTATGAAGCATGCAAGAGATTGCACTTTGAAAGGTAGCAAGACTCTGATTAAAAAAACCCAAAAACCTGAATTTATTTTACATGCATTTTTATACAATTATTTATCCGGGGAGGGATTCTTTTTCCAAAAAGGCAATTACACCACTAAGGAAAGTATACTATTAGATGAGCCAGCTGTCTTTGGCAGCGACCACCAAACAACAAGAGATATGTCAAAAGAGGAAGCAACAGGAAGGAAAGAAAGAGGGACGAACAAGGCAGGTGCACTCTTGGTGGCAAAATTAGGGAAGGGAAGTCTGAAGTGAAGCATCTTGAAAGCCAAAGTATATCCCATGGACCATAGCATGTACACTTACATGTATTTGGAAGTGCAAATTTTAATGTTGTAAGCCATCAAAGTTTTCCTGAGGTGAGATGGGGAGCAAATTTAATAAATAAACACATTATAGCGTATTAAACAAAATTGTTATCAAAATTAAGGAAGAGGATATAAATCTCAGGTCATCCCATCTGAAAAAAGAATGTGATAATACCAAAAATGAAGCCAGTTTAGTGTTGTTTTTAAGGCACCAGGCTAGAAACCAGGAGTTGATGAGTTCAATCTCACTGTAGGCACAAACTAAAACCCGAGGCTCTAAAAGTACACTCAAACTTAAGAAAACTTCCATATATATGCCACAAATTGAAAACTGGAAGAAAGTAATTACCATATTAACTGTAGTTAAAACCAAAATAAAATGAGTTGATGGTTAATTAGTTAATTAATTTTAAATAAAAACAAGGAACTTTTTTGTACAGGGCAAGGCAGAGCAATAGCCCAAACTGGATGATTTCAAATAGTTGTTCACATTCAACAATAATTGCATGAGCATATATTGCAGTAAACATGAATGTGTCATGCCTATCAAGGATAGATCTCACACTGGGCAGCCAGGATTATCATCATGGTAGAGTAGTAATGAGGTCCACCACTCCTGATTCAATCAAATCATGAAGGAGCAGTGAGTGCCCAACTCACTTCACTGACATAATAAAACCACAGGAAAAATAGATGAAGGAGTGCATGATTACATGAGGATGTACTTTTGGGCAAAAGGGTGTACTTCAGGCTTGTACAACATACAAGCCATGGCCACATGAGGCCTACTAAGCAGACTTTGTGTGGCCTGCTGGCATTTTTAAAAAAGCAATAAATTTGCCACCGCTGCTCCAAAAGCCATGCTGCTGGAAGCTTCCAAACATCACTGCTACCACCAGCTCCACCACTCTATCTCTCTACTAGTGATCAGACAGTTGACTGGTGCTCTAAGTGTTCCTTTGGGATCGCAAAAATTTCATTTAGTGATGTGGCCCTTTCTCTTTTACTGGTTGTGTAGGACTGCCATACTTTAAAGTCGGCTACTGCTACTACAAAGCTTTCTCTGGTAATCAAAGTTGACAAATGGATGCTGGGAGCATTCAGTATTAAGCTTCTACCAGGTAACTTTCATACTCTAGAGTAACTTCTGTGATAGTCCAATGCTGGACATTGTATACCTTATCTCTCTGAATTATAACTCTGAAAAAGCGCTATATGCATCAATCATTTTTAGTACTGAGTTCTAAACCATTAAGGGAATTTCTCCTTGCATGGTATATGAATAATGTAATCCATCTGGCAAAGTGAGCTGTAACTTGAGTATAACTGCTAAATTTCATGAGAAAAAGTTGCAATACTTCTATAGATTAGAGTAGCACAATAATTTTGGTTGATATTTACCAGATAGAAATTCTCAATTTATACACACATATGAACACAAGAATAGACAGGAAAACTATCCGATTCTGCCAATATTAAGAACAGAAGAAAGCACTGTACACTTTGCTATAATACATTATGTATTGTTCACATAATGCTGAAATTCAAACTAAAATGTCCCATGAAATCTAATGAAATTACAGCCCTCTTATGGAACAATCTCTCCTTCTTCCTTCCACAAACTAATTTTAGCTGCATCTCTGTTAATACTTCAGAAGTACCTCAAAATCTGGCTATGTCATCAGACTTGGGGAGTGGGGATGGGGAATCCCAAGGGAACCAGTGAAATCCTGAGGTGGTTCCATCACTCCAGTAAACATTTATTTTCTCTTACACCTTGCTTTTTTATGTTTACATTTTTATGAATAACTGCTGTTATATACTATTTATCATTTTACATAATTGTATGTCATACCTAAAGTCACTTTTTGCAAGAAGGATGGCCATATAAATTTGATAAATAAGTTATTAGATAATCATTTAGTTGAAAAAAAAAACAGACCTTTCTTTGAAGAAAGCAAGCTTAACCTTGCATATACATTTGGTCAGCCTTATCCTAAATTTCAGAGATCCTTCCAGAGCCATTTATGAAAATACTCTTTATTCCATGTGATTATAAAGGAATTTTAGATAAACTGGAACGTTATCTTTTCCTCTTTCTTAATCTGCTGCTCAAGAGAAAGAGATCAAGAAGGGTTTGCAATTGAGCCAGTTCTTGCAGTAACTACATTTACGGTCACTTCCAACTATGTTATTCCATTATTTAACTAGGAATAAAACTTTCAAACCCTTCCATAACTGCTTTATAATTCAAAACATTTCAAAAGGAGAGCAAGCTGCAAAATAGTATTATGCTTTCTTTCACATTTATATTCTCAAATGCAAATTTACATTAAAATGGGTATAAACACAAATAAACAATGGTTATATACTCACACATACTGATATGTTCACACAAAATTGCACTCTCAGCCAAGACAGTTCACTGGATAAATATTTGTTAGACTTTACAAATGTGGAATAATAAGTTTTACTTTGACAGAAATGCAAAATTATAAAATGCATGAGTTTATTTTGAGATTAAAATAGAGGAAAAGGAGAAGAGAATGAGAAAGAGAATGAATATATTTATGTTTACATTATTTAAACTAAACTGCAACACACTAAATAATCTATTTTCCTTCCTTCCTTCCCTCCCTCCCTCCCTCCTTCTTTCCTTCCCAGAAGAATTCTTTTATCACAAAACATACATTATATTATATATTATATGTGTCCAAATCACACATGTAATAAAACCAATGATTTGCTTTAAATGTATGTGTTAAATTGTAATAAAAATAAATAAATCCTAATAACACTGTAAATATCAAAAAATACACACACACACAAGTGCAAAACTGGAATGACCTCCTTTACATCACAGCTAACCTGTTAATTTCATCTTCAAAGTGGAATACAGACACAAGCAATTCTTAAGATTTGAAAACCTTTTGAGCCTGTTGATGCAACACAAATTATCCCTCATGCTCTTGTAGTTTCCCAGTGAAATTGGTATAGGAAATGCAGATGTGTAATTTAATCAGGTAGAAGTCCAATATGAAGGACGACACCTCTAAATCCTACACTGTTCATTTATGTTTGACATTTAGGTTATAGCATTTAAACAATTTACAAACAATTCATGACAGAAATGGGGAAAAATTACTTCCAACTATGTCTTTTCCTTTTTCCCAATATTCATCATAGATATAATCAGCAGTAAAGCAACCTTAAATTGATAAGATGATACTCTTGACTGTAATGTCATCCATAGCTCCTGCAGCGGAATAATAAATAAATTCTGACATGCAAGGCACAAAATGTGTAATTTCTTATGAACAAGAAATGGAAAAAATAAAGCAGAAAAAAAAACCTTTTTGTGCAGTGTTTGAATCCAATTTAAATCTCATACACAAGATTCCACAAAATTTAAAATCTAATGTGTTGGAGCCAAAATTTCGATATATAACTTCTCATATAGAGATATTTTCCTCCCGAGAGTTTATTCATTTACTTTCTTTCTTTTTTCTTTTATCATCCATCATCAATGACAAGTGTCAATTATGACCACAAGATTTATGGGAGGGAAAGTTAAAGCACAATTTACAAACCATTTCCTGTGGAAGCAGACAAGTGTAATGACAGAGAAGCCTTTCTGTAATTGAATTTGTTGTTCCTATCTCCTAAGTCACAAAAAGATGTCATCTTCAAGGATTTTAGTCATGGAATATGGGGCAGTATTACTTTTGGCAATACCATTCTGATTTAAATATATTTATCTTCATGATCAATCATAGTAGCAAAAAATAAGTTGCTTGGAGAATAAAACCTGTGTTTACAGGTTCATATGATAATATTTGTATTTATTACAGAGCAATTTCTGGAAACAGTTTTGATATATTTCAGCCTTTCTATACAATATTTTTGTTTTACTTCTGGGAGGCTTGGCCTAAAATGTACTAGAACTGGAAAAAGAAAAAAATGTCACAAGACAAATATGCAGTCAAATATTAAGTGCAAATCATATAAATAGTCTATCTAGGTACCTAGAAAAAAACAATCATTACAGAGTTGTTGAAACTTAAATTGCTATGTTCAAGGTTATAATTTTGTAGTAAGAACTGTAACATCATTAAAATATCTGTTTCCAAATACTTGTGAAATTTAATCAATGTTTTGCAAACATACCTGTCACAAATCTTATAGGCCAGAAGTATATGCCTAAATATGCTGACAAATAGCATCTAAATCAGTGAAAACTATAGTTCAGATTTGTCTTAAAAATTGAGGCTTATATATTCATTCTGTTGAATTAAATTTTTGTGCTAGTATCATTTGGAACTATTAATGCTTCTCCAAACATATGTTCAGTGTTTATTCTAAATGACACCTTTTCTCTAGTATGAAATGAAAAATAGATAGACTTTTTTTCTTTTGCATACTTAATATAGTGCAAAATCTATAACAACAAACTTACCTAATCAGGTGATAAGACATCTTATAACTCAAACATAATATGTAATAAGATAATAAAGTACAGTAGTACATCTTTCACAACATTTAATTTGCCAACTATGCCATGGTTCAAAAATTGAGAAAATGATAGCAATGGCAAAATAAGTCAATGAAGGTTTAAAATATATATTGAATCCATTGGTATTCAACACCTGATAATTTTTTAAAGGTGTGTAAAGTTATTTTAAATGTATGATGAAAATGTAAAGAAGGAACTTTTTGCCATCTTTGGTGGATTTGTGACAAAGCAAAAGAATATTAGGATAAGATTCATATTTTCAAACAGAAGATTCTCAAAATGAATATAAAACTCAAACAGAAGATTCTCAAAATGAATATAAAACTCAAACCAAAGGCTTTTATGGAAAGATACATTAATTCCTACAATGGAAGCATGACTGAAAAACTGATGGAACTAGCAAAGAAGGCCAAATTCACCTATTTAATAATAATAATAAAAAAGAATACATCCAACTTTGTTTCTATTTGGAAACCACTTCTAAAATTTGTGCTTGAAAAAAAATATGAAACTTTGACTTTGGGATTTGCTGATTAGCTAAGTTTGTTGTTACAGATTTTGCACTGTATTAAGTATGCAAAAGAAAAAAAATTATTATTTTTATTGTATGGTGCTGAAAAGAATTCTGCTAAAGTACAAAGGAGTAATTATCCATGCTTTTAACTAGGATATGGGATCAAGCATCTTGCCTTCCACTATAGTAGAATAAAAAACCCTAGTAGTAAATTGGGACCTGTGATTTCATGTTTTCATCTGCCATGTATCTTTGAATATAATCATTATCTATAATGAAAACCTCTATATCAGTTTTAATCCATTGTTTATCAACTTAAAATTGAACAAATAGACTAAAAATAAAATTTAAGTCAAGGGCTTAATCTTGTTAAATCTTTTGTAGTACAGTATGGCAAAATGAATTTGATAGGCCAATCTCATGCAACCACTCTTTCTTATATAAGAAAAATGAGAAATACAAACCACCAGGATAATTCAACTGAAATTATCTATCAGGATAAATTATATTTAAATTATCACGTATGGAGCAATATAATTTTGAATGCCAAATGTTTATGAAACAGAATATAATGGCCATCCTCTATTTATCCTAGAGACAGATGTTCAATAATGGTACAGTGACAGAATTGGATACAAGTTAGTATTTTGCTTGTACTGGTGGGAACAGCTGCAACTGTTTTCACTCAACCTAAAGGAATGGATTTTCTCATACTAGCTTAAAATAAAACATTTAGGAATAGGATTGCAGGTATCATCTACTCCAATCAGTCCTACTTTCAATCAAGTTCAACTGACCCTAATAAAACACCCCAAAATAAGCATGTATATCTTTGAACATACATATTGATGGTTCACTGAATAATGATCAAATAGATTTAGCCAACTTGGAAACCGCTTAGGCAGCTATGCAGATTAATACAGCAGTAAGTGCATAAATCTTAATCTTATTAAGTGCTTGCATAAAAACTTAAATTGTTAAGAAATAACACAGAATTACAGTTTGGGATGTTTTTTTTTCTCTTTAATTGTGCAAGGACTAAAAAAAAAATATTTTTGCTTTTTGTTTGTTTAGTTGCATAAGGTACATAGATGGTGAAGCAAAGACCGTGGTTTCTAGGCTAGAGAGAACTGCTATGTCAACAGAGATGAGACATCTCCCACAGCTTTTAAGAGATTCAGAAATGTAGGAGGAAAACACTTGAAATTTAAATCCTGGAACATAGGCCTATATAAGAAAATTTTATGTACTGTATTGTGCAAATCTTCTGTTTGCATATGGCTTCACTGTTGTCTGAAATAGAGGCTAATTTAGTTTAGTCATGTCTAAGAAGCTTCTGCCAATAAAGCCCACACTTGGGGAAAAATAGTTTAAGTGTCAAGAGTTTTATGGCTAAGTTGTTGATTCTGATTTGCTGTGTGACATCAGATAATTGTACTGATTTCAGTAGCATATTGAAATACAATTGACCCATACGATGCTGCTTCCATTTCCATATCTATATCTATCTAGTTTTCCTTTTCACTAATGCATGGCTTATGAAACATTTCCACATCATAAAAAAGTTAATTAGAGCAATCATAAAGCAGTCATTATTACTACATGTACAAACTGGTTTTCAAAATCTATTAATGTATTATCCTAAAAGTTGGTCTACTGTATAATTTGAAATTTTGTCTACAACTTTTATAGATTGCCTAGAACATAAAACATGTAATTAATAACTAGTTGAAAACATTTTTGAATTATTATATATGTACATATACAATATTTCTAGACGCATATTCTTATATATGCAAAATAATTCAACCAGTCAATAAATATAAATAATTTATTATTTTGATATTCTCTGTGCTTGAAATGGAGTTTGCTATTGAGAAAACAAAATTAAATATTTATAATCCAATAAGGAATAGGCAAAAAAGAAAAAGAATGCAACTGTACTAGTTCAGCAAGCATTTCTGATTCTTTAGCGACTAAGTTCACACAACATATTAAGTCACGATTGTATTAAATCAAGGCTTATGACATAAATAGCAACTGGACTACATACATAAAACTTGTTCTAGCTTGCAAAACTAGAACTCTTCATATTATTGCCAGATTTTTCATTATGCTCAACAGATATTGCTAACCCTGTTAATGATTTGAGCTAATGTTTATGCATTAACTACCAGATAACATTAACTACCAGATAAATTCATTTTCCTTAGAAACATAAAGAGAACAAGTAACATGAAAATTGACCAACTCTATTGAAGAGGACAAACAAAATACCTCATAAATATTGCACAAATAGTCTTTCCCAGATCCAGAGTTCTCACACTGTGGATGATGCTTTGGGTGATCATGAAAAATTTAGAGTACATAGTTATATTGTTTTTTTTCTCAGTACAATATAAATTATTATAATGTTTCAATATAGTTGATTTTATTTGGATCTGAAGAAAGAAAAACACAATAAACAATATCAGATCTTATGGAATAACTGCAAATGACACGTTGTTTAGTTTGAGATATGATATAGAGATGGCATATTGTGTTTGCTACATATACTATTTCGGTCAGGGATGGGAAATCTGCAGTTAATGCTGTGTTTCCCTCCATTGCTTTGATCTGCCCAAAAAATCTATATATTACTAAAACTCTTTCCATGACCTTTAATTGGGCAAAATGGTGCATTATAGGGCAACAATTGTTGAACCAAGGTAATTCAAGTAGGCTAACTTACAGAATGGGTCCAAAATCGAGGACCCATGACTTCTGAAGGAATGAAAGTTGGGAAATGTTGTGACTGGTTTCGGTGCTACTATCGCGACTACGCAACACATGCGTTTGCATCGAAGCCACAGCAACCTGAAGGATGGCATTCCTCTTCATCAAATAAACTCTGTATCATAATTATATGTGCGGTCTATGTAAAATGCTGTTAGGTGAAACTCTATGCATTAACCATGATTCATGTGATTGAGTTCATACAAATAATTATCATTAAAAATGGTAATCATGGGTAATAAGGGTAATCAGGGGTAATGAAGGGTAATGATGGGAAATCATTATAAAAATCGACTCCCAGGAAACTCAGGTTAGATCCAACTTTATTTTGGTTGCTTAGCTATTATCTCAAACTCCTTGCGGACGAAGGAATAAAATATAAGCTTTGTGTTATGAAATACTGAAGCGAAGAGTGTCTTATTTTCTCCCTGCATTTGTGCCGAAGAGTAGCTGAGAGGAAAGTTGGATCTATAAAGAACAAGCCGTCTCAATCCTCTATTCAAAACCAGATCTAAATTCTCTAATCAATAGTCTTTCTGACAGGTGTGCAACCAACTTTCTATTTGAAAATCTCTGACATACTTCCACAGCAGGCCTCCCATCCTGCTTCGTTGACCATAAATGCTATTTTCTATGATGATCTACCTATCTTCAAACTTGCTTTGACGTGCATTTCAAACAAACCAACATCATATCAATTCCTTTGCAGAACATTATCACTCTGCAGCCCAATCGCGCGCAGCATTCATCTGTTACACCACTGTAGTACGCACTATTAAATAGACCATTGAGAAGGATAGCAACTTTGAATATAATTCTACCCGAGGTGGGTTCACAATTTGCGCTTAAAATAATGCTAACCTATTCAGCGGTCTTCCATCCAAATGAAGTGTTTATGGGAGGCAGGACCACCCCAAACCATTCTTTTAGGGGGCCAATATCCAGACGCTGCCTCGCCTGATGCCCCAGGAGTGATGATTGTCTGTCCCATTTGCGCGATCCCTAATCAAACCCTGGAAACCTGGGGACTGAGTTACGAGGTTTTACTCCGAAGTTTCCTTGATAACTCCCACTATACTCTGCTAATGATTCATCTGCGTCCATAGAAAAACGCCTCCTCCAACTTACCCTCCTACTCATCTCCCTGCCATCTTCTGGCCACTTGAAAACTAAAGACATGATGTGTCTTTCATCTAAAATTCCCCTCCCTGGAACTTTCCAAAATCGGTCGGCGGGATAGAAGTCATTGAATGCTTAAGTCACCATACTTGACACAGAGCCGCTCCAACGTCATTAGCATTTAAACTGTGCTTGTGAAGTACTATATCATCTCATCAGCAATCCGCTTCATTCTCTCCACTCAAATGTCCCAGAGGTCATGGCATAAAAGTAGGGGAGGTTTCCCTGTGAAACTTTTCCCCCTCATATCATCTTCAACTTCCAATCCTGCATTCTGTTCTTGCCGGATTTGCCTTTCCACAGGCTACGGATCCTCTTCATATCTTGCACTAATCGGTTGTTCACTTTCCAAAAACACCACCATTATCAGTCCAACCTGAATTTGAGGCTGCCTCAGGCACAACGCCAGAACCCTCCAGCAGCACTTATCTGCACTCCACCTCTGACAATGTCCTCAAAACCTCCATCAACAGTAGTACCTTCAGCCATAATATCCACAGTAACGAAATAAAGTACTATAGCGATGA
>BHFT01022189.1:0-45448 GCA_004320025.1 Laticauda laticaudata
CGTTTTCAGCTGCAGTGGATGTGAGTTGAGGGGATGCCCAGAGGATGCAGAGAGGATACAGTGGACGTTTAACAGATAACGGACATAGAACGTTTGTTGCCTGTATATGCTGCGGATGTACATCGTACGCCGCAGAAAGTTAATCCGCTCACAAAGTTTTGTGCAGCTCAAAACTTCTTGCGCGGATGAAATCTGTGGACAGATGCTCGAGGGATAAAGCGTATGAAACACGTATGCAGTGAGTACAAAACAGATGCATAGCATTTTCCAACGGATGGCAAGCTTTTTTTAATATTTTACATCCTCTGTGCATCCATAAGTGCAGTGGGACAGGGGCTTTAATAGTTTTGCACAATTATATTTTTGGAAAAAAACCTGTTTTGCATAACTGTTTATGAATCAGATGTCATACATTAGTCCTGTAATAAAATATGCAACTTTTCCAGAGGCTGCATCAAAGCTGTGCATAAATTATGCAAGGTGCTTAATACAACCAATTCACTAAAAGTAGAAAACGGAATTTTTGTAATAAATGGAATTTTCTTTTTTTTAAATAGTTGCAGAATACGTTCAATAATCTTTTATGATCCCAAAATATTTTTCCTGTCTTGTTGCAGACAGTTCTGACCCAATCAGCACACAAAATTAAAGGTTTTTTTTTTATCCAAGTTAATTATTTTATCCTTAATACTGAAGTCACTGGTCACAAGGATGCAGCACATTATTGTTTTATCCTTATTTGCAAATTAAGGCTTCGAAAGTCAGATTTTCTGTATGGGTTCAAAATCTTTAATGGATACTGAACTAATGCACTTTTGCACAAATGTAATGACTATATACATTGCATTAATTTCATGAGTCACTCAAGTCCTGAAGCTTTTTTTGTCATTTCACTGAATTTAGTGACTTTAAAGACTTCAGCAACTCTTCAGAATAATTTTGAATAATTATACATAAATTATTGCTATTGATAGATCTACTACATATATATTTACTATATATATTACTGTGTGGTTTATGTGTGTATGTATACATACATATACTCAAATATATATTATTTGATTAACAGTATTTTATCAATAGTATTCTTTTTTATTGGTAGTATTATACAGTTTGTACATGATTAGCTCTTACCTCTGAGTCAAGTTATTTATTAACAAGTTAAAAAGCATTGACTGCAGCAGAAATCCTTGAGGAACTCCGTTTCTTATTTCACCTGTATGAAATTTCCCATTTATTCCTACTCTTTGCTTTCTTCAGGATTCCTAACTTTCATCGTGAACCTTTAATGAGAAACTTCATGAGCAGAAACAACAATCTAACATGGCAATAGTAGGTTTAACATAACATCCTTTACAATTGTTATATTACTATGCTGTATGTATATATGGATTTATAGTGATTGGTGTATTTTATTTTGTTTTGGTATAGTTAATTATTTGAGTATTGGTCTACAATCCCAAAACTCTTTGATTGTAATTGTTTTCTAAAAGCAAGTTACTTTCTTCATTGTCAGTCATCCTTATTGTCCATCCATCAAAATCCATGGTTTTTATTGATGAAATGATAGAATGTACTCCTCCTATAATTTCTTATACTAAGAGCTAGGAGTTGGTCTCTTTTTTAGTTGAATCCAGATGCCTTTGCTTGGACGAAGAGTCAGTTCTGCAACCATACCAACATCCTCATATTTCTGCTTAGTTTCAATCCAAAAATGTCGCAATATGGTTGCTAAAATTGTCTTTTCTTCTAGCAGGGCAAAGCGTTGACCTATATATGAGTTTCAAAAGTAAAGGCATTAACTGAACTGTGATACTAAATATTTATTCTCTAGTGATAATATTTATCCAATGTAACTCAACAACAGACAAGATAACAGATTGATTGGTTAAGGCTGCACAATACATGAAACTCTAATAATGGCTCAGCCAAAACATCACTGAGTGATATTAGGAGATATATTCTATCCTTATTAAGCAGCTAGCATCATTATACAGATGTCAAATCAAAGCCATTCCATTGGGTAAAGCAGCGTAATATGAAGTAGACAGTACTATAGCAAACACATTGAAAATAAATTTTATATCCTTCCAACATTCTCTTCATCTACAAAACTTCTTTACTGTGAGACTTTTCAGAGGATTGATATTCCATCATTTTACTGAGTCTTTGAATCTTTGGGGTTATATCATCCATTGCTTTCAAACATATTGAAAATTTTTGTAATCACTAAACCGGTAAAACCACTAATGAGAATAATCCATGCACTTGGTTGTTCTCATTAAACATGATTAAATTATAATGATTACCCATATGTTAACATCATGGGCAATGAAGTTTGATGATAAAGGCCTCTGCTCCATTTAGAGGTACAAAAGAGAATAAAGGAGCAATGAATACATGAATCTTAATTTATAAAGAAATTATTCATATTGTCGGAAATCATGGATGCTGGTTCTATCTCAGCAATATAATGACAGGCCTATTTTTTTCTAGTGCAAAATGCAAAATATTAGACTGAAATTACTAGTTAAATAAACAAACAATGTCTTTTTATCTATATCTTATGCACATTTTACTCCTAAGCACAAACAGAGAAAAGTAATATAATTATTGTAGGAATTAGAAAAAATATACAAATTATCTTTCTGTTCAGTGCTGGATTCCATGAAATAATGGCTTAGACATGACCACCACAACTCATTTAAAAACCTGCAGTCCAGGGATATCCAACATTGTTCTAAGCAAATGTTCCACTACTTATCAACTTCAATCACGTGACCATACTTCCATTGCCTTTTGATCTGCCTTCAACTTCTAAAGTAAATAAGTCTGCCAATTCTCAAATGTATCAGCTTTTTAGATATTTGTAGTGTTTTTATTTCTGATTTTAGACTGCTCTTTTAGAAGCTACATATTATCACTCTTTTAATTATTCTCCATACCACTAGGTTTCAAGATCATTGTCACTATTTATATGCCTTTGTTATTTTCTCCATAATTATTTTAAAATGTGATGTCTTGAAATATCCTTCTTGATATTTTCTTCCAAGAAAGCAAGCATGAATTGTGACACTTCTATGAGTTACTCCAAATGTTTACACTGTCTGGTGAGACCACATTTGGAATACTGCATCAATTCTGGTCACAATACAAAAAGGATCTTGACCCCTAGAAAAAGTACAGAGAAGAGGAATAAGATGATAAGGGCTCTGGAAGCTAAATCATACATGAATGATTGAGGAAACTAGGCATGTGTAGTCTAATAAAGAGAAAGACTAGTGGTAATGTGATAGCAATCTTCCAGTACTTAAGCACAGACACCGAGAAGAGGGGCTGGATATATTCTCCAAAACACCTGAGGGCAGGACAAGAGCTACTGGATGGAAGATTACTAAAGCCACATCCAAGTAAGGAGAAATCTCTTGACAGTAAGAACAATTTATCAGTAACAACAATTAATACCTCTGAAGTTGTGGGTGTTCCAACACTTTCAAGGAGAAATTGGACAGACATTTATCTAGAATTATATAGGGACTCGTAGTTGAGGAGGGGTTGGACTCCAAGCTCCCTTCCAACTCTATTATTCTATGTTCTAATTATTACTTCTTTGGGGGAAAATGTCATCATTACAAGAAATATTCTTCAGAGAACCAAGGGATATACAACTTTGTTCTGTGTACATACCAATGCAATTCCTGGGCCCCGCAGAAAAAGGGATATAAGAATATGGGTGTCGCCCAGCGGAATTCTCAGGAAAAAAACGCTCTGGTCTGAATTTCTCTGGCTCTGGAAAATTGTCAGGGTCTCTATGCAATGCATATGGCAGAATTATGATATCAGTCCCTTTTGGTACCTTATATCCTCCTGCCAAAGAACAACAAATATTTGTCATCCCAAGATAGCAATAGCACTTAGACTTATATACCATTTTATAGTGCTTTATAGCCCTCTCTAAGTCATTTACAGAGTCAGCATATTGTTGCCAACAATCTGAATCTTCATTTTACCAACCTCATAAGGATGGAAGGCTGAGTCAACCTTGATCTGGTGAAAATCGAACTGCTGAAATGCTGGCAGTCGGCAGTCAGCAGAATTAGTTTGCAATATTGTATTCTAACCACTGTGCTACCACAGCTCTTTAAGTTGATAAAGTCTAATAGTACAAAACTTCTCCTTACAATCTGTTTGGAGTACTTACTAATATAGCATTCCTCCTTCAGAATACGGGCAAAAACTGGAACAGAAGGGAAAAGACGAAGTGCTTCTTTAATGACACACTCCAGATATCGCAGTTTTTTTAAATCTTCCATTGTTATGTGATGATCAGAATCACCTGATAAAAGAGCAAAAATATGCTAGCTCAATAAGGTAATTACTACAGAAGAGTTATTAACTCGGATACAAAAACATTTGCATGCTTGTGGTAGAACAGCTTTAATTGCCAAAATGTGTTAGAACTGACTGGTAATGTCCTTATCAGAGAACACTACACACAGCACAAGACTGGTCATCTTGTTTAGATATAGGCTCTATCTATTTATAAAATGATAAATGAAAGTCTTGTTTAACCAGAATAAGGATTAGGAAATGGGCATGTCTCGCCTAATGAAGAGAAGTCAAGCTAGCAATATTTGAGTGGTTGTCAAAAGAGAGAAGTCGTCAACCTATTCTCCAAAGCACCTGAGGGCAGGACAAGAAGTAATGAATCAAAGGTCATCAAAGAGAGATTCAACCTAGAATTAAGAAGAAATATCATGTAAGCGAGAACAATGAATCAGTAGAATGGCTTGCCTCCAGAAGTTGTAAATGCTTCATCACACTTTGGAGATTTTCAAGAGATTGAACAACCAATTTTTCCAGAATTGTATAGGGTATCTTGCTTGAGCAGGGGTGGATTAGAACAGCAGTTGCCAACCAGTGGGCCATGGAAAAATTTTGGTGAGCTGCAGAAGAAATGGCTCCCAAAAGCAATTAATCTGGGCCATGCAGTTCTCGTGCCTCCCAGCTCTCCGAGGGATCCCAGAATCAGGTCCCTGAGATGCATGCACCAACCAGCTTCTATACCCATTGGAGGCGGCAACAGCAGCCCCCTCCCCCAGCGCCCTCTGTTAGCTCTCCCCATTAGTTCTCTAGGTTTGAATTGCTCCCACCTCTCTTTCCTCCCCCCCATGCCCACGTGCAGGCAGGAAAGGAAAGGAAGACGGGAGCTGTGCACAGCTCTCCATGCTCCCACCCCTCACTGTCTCTCCCAACATCGAAGCCTCGGAGATGCAGGCAAAGCCGCCACAGCGGTAGCATCCTGAGTTGCCTTAGCATGCTTGGTTAGTTAAGAATCACTCTACTAGAGAAAGAAGTTATGCTGGAAGAGGAGGAAGCAGTAGTGGAGAAGCAAGCAACTCAGGGCACTACCACTGTGGTGGCTTTGCCTGCGTTTCTGAGGCTTCGATGTTGGGAGAAGCAATGAGGGGTGGGAGAGTTGTGCATGGCTCCGTCTCCCTTTCCTGCCTGCACGTGGGCATGGGGTGGGGGGAGGAAAGAGAGGCAGGAGCAATTCAAACCTAGAAAACTAATGGGGAGAGTGTGGAAGCATGCATCTCAGGGACCTGAGCCGGGAGGCACGGGAACTGCAAGTGGGAATATTTGATTATTCCGAAGAATTCCTGTAACATGGTAGAGTGGCGCTTTGTAGGTCTCAGTGAAGGAGTGAGCTTTGTTTCATCTCCTTTCCTCCCCTGGTAATGCGAGACATGCTTTCAACCCCACCCCCAAATAATCACTGGCTGTGGCTGGGTTTGGCAGCAAAGTGCTAAAGCAAGCAAAGTACCCCCAGGAACACCTTTCCTTGCCTATCTCCAGATGAGGCTGCAGATCTGAGCATCTCAATCCTCCACCTGGAATCTGAAAGGAGCTCCCACTTTCTCCCCCTCCCCTTCCCCAATTAATCACCAAGAATGGCAGTCCTTCTGCAGGCAGATGCCCAGGCACTGCCCCCCAAGGAGAGCAAAGCCCCCTTTCTGCCTCTGCTTCTCCTAGCAGCAGTTGCCCAGAGGCCCCTCAGCTCAGACACACCACCCATTCTTCTGTCTCTTTGGAAGGTGCCAGGTGGGGGGAGGCTTTCAGCCCAGAACATTTCATTTTGTTAGCATTAGGCATTTACATTTTTGTTATAATAAGTGTGCGTGTGTGTGTGTGTGTGTGTATCACGTATGCAGGTGTGTGTATATATGTATGTATATATATATATGTGTGTGTGTGTGTGTATATAAATTTTATATTTAACATAAAAATTATATTAAAGATATTAACTTTTTTAAAAAATTGTATTAGTGGTCCTCAGGATTTAAAAGTATGAGTTTGGTGGTTCCTGAGATTAGTGAATATATGTCAAAAAGAAAAGAAATGGCTTTAATTATGAATGAAAATCGATGTAAAATCTATGATTTTGGTATATATTGATGTCATCTCGAAGTGTTGTGGGTGTCTATTAAAATAGGAATTCATAGGCTGGTGACAGACTCATTCTACACCCTAGAGGATTATTTCACACTGAAAGTGAAATAATAGGTTTCAGGAAAAGTGCCTTAAGATAAAAGAAGATAACGTGTCCAGGAAGGATGGGAAATTGAATGAGCACAATTGCAAACAACTCCCATTAAGAATTTAAATGAGAAAAGCATAAAGAGACCAGTATGCAATTGTTTAAAACATTGGAGATTTGTACCAGGAAATGGGAGAAAACATAACTAAAGAAAAATGCAGGTTAGTCTAGAAATCATAAGAACTCTGACAGAAAGCCTAAACCTCAAAACAAGCTGATGTTTGTAAGATACCCAAAACAGCAAAAAGGGTTCTGTGGATATGCTAGAAATAAAGGGAAAGGAAAAGAGAGTGTAGGTCCATTAAGAGGAGAAAGTGTTGAAGTAGCGATGGGTGAAAGTGAAAAACAGAACTTCTGATACAGAATTACAATTAGTTTGCAACTGTCTTTTCTTAGAGCCCGTTAAACTTAGCTCATTTAATTAAATTCACGTTTCCAAAGAAAGATGGAATACCTGTCAAGAAACTAGTGAAGGAATACATGAAGGAATAATGATCTTTGAGAATTCCTGGAGGACTGTGAAGGCCTAAAAGATTAGAGAAGAACAAATGCCATTCATTTCTTCAAAAGGAGAATTCAGAGAAGAACAAATGCCATTCATTTCTTCAAAAGGAGAATTCAGAAGAACTGAGAAATTACAGAATTTGACAACTACATTGGACAATGTCCTCAAAGAAATTATTCAACATCATGTTTCTGAGACCTTTAGACAGGCAAACTAAAATTAACAGGAACCAGCATGGATCTGTTGCAAACAAATAATGCCAGGCTAACGTTATCTGCTTCTTTTGATAGAATAGTTAGCTTAACAGATTAGGAAATGTCAACAAAGATTTTAAATGGATGTTCCACTATATTCTCCTTCATAAAGTAGAAATATATGGGACAGTCCTTTTCAACTATATGATTCTATGACACCACATAAGTTTAAAGGTCATTTGTAGTCCTAGAATCAATGAAAATAAATAACTTCTTAAAAAAGATCTTTTACTTTGAATGCAAAGCTGGAGCATAAATCTATTGAAGTTCATACATTTATACTAGACAACTCATGCCCTGATGGGTTATTATTTCAGAGATACTTCCTTACCAAAACAGAGAAACAAGGGTGAGTAAAAAAAGTAGTTTAAGAAGAAGCAACTTCCAACTTCCCACAGAATCCATTCTTCCTTCCTTCCCCCCGTCCTTCTTTCTTATAGCCTTTACCTTCCTCCCTCCCCTCTCTTTTTCTCCCTTCCCCTTTCCAGTAGGCAGGTAAGTGGCTGCAATTGGTTAGGGAAGAGAACAAGGAAATGCAAGACTGGCTGAAAAACTGCCACTAAACTGAAAATAAAATTCATGTGACTGTGGCAGTCAGTAACATTGAAGCTGCCACAACATCTCCAGATTTCATTTTGTCAGGAGTCATGGATCCCAGACTTTGTACACATTCTTTAAGCTAATCTACTTAAGATATGTTGCTCCAAAAATTGTTGCCATGTGATGTATTATTTCACTTAATTAAAAGTCATGACAACAAGAGTTTTAGCAATATATAGATTATAGAGTTAAAGACTGCTGAATATGACAAATCTATCAGGGGAAAGCATGCATGGGAATAAATGTAATGCTTAGTGAAAGATTAAGCAGAGAGTAATACAAGGATATGTAATGTTCCACTGGTTGTTCAGTGTATTTATGACAAATAAATAATGTAATAACATTGAAGATGTATTTGAAGTTGGGGACATGAATATTTGTGCATTTTTGTTACAGATAATGCTGTGTTGCTAGCCAATGTTTTGCAGCAAATTTTATATAGATTATGTATTTTGACAAGGAATTTGTGTCTGAAAAATAGTGGATCAGAAGTCAAAGTGGTTGTGTTTGACAGAGAAAATAGATAATAGCAACTTAAATCTAGAAAATGAAAAAAATAGAGTAAGTAGATGAATTTGGGTACTTTGATAGCACATTAACTAAAGATTGGAAAAAATGGGAAATCATTTCTAAAGGTGGAGAAATGTATTCTGAAGAATAAGTGTCTGTCAAAAGAAATTAAATGACTTCAGACAAGTATGTCCTTCTTCCTCCTTATTTAAAGGAATTTAAAGAACAAAATACAATGTCGACATGACACAGAAGTGGCTGAAGCAAGGATAATCTGCAAAGCTAGAAAGTTATGTAAAGGTGTCAGGTAAACTGGAAATACCATGTTTTTCCAACAATACGGCTTCCACCAATAGGAAGGCCCAGCATGATCTCTAGACATGAGGTGAAATTAAGCCCTGCCCCAAAAATTTACGCCTATTTCAACCATGCTTTTCCCCGCTGTTTCTCACATCGTTCGTTAGAACTACACGAGGTGAAGAGAAATGGGCGGGGGGGAGTGAGGAGAAAACTTGCCTTTCGGAGTGCCCTGTAGGTAGCCTAGGCAAGAATACCCCGATAGCCGAAACAAGCTCCCTGAAGGCAGAGTCCCCAGCCGCTTCAGGGTGTGGTGTGGCATGGCTACCCACATCCCCTCGCCTTTAAGGTAGTCTCTTTCACACGATGGAAGCTCCCCAAATGCAGACACCAGCCACTTCGATTGGCTGGTAGAGGCGGCCTCAGGGTGAGCGCGCACACACACTATCCTCGCTGCGAGGCCACTTCTATCGGCCAATTGAAGTGGCCAGTGACTGAATTTGGGGAGCTTCCATTGCCCAAAAGAGACTGCCTAAAGGCGAGGTGAGCAGCTGGGGGCTCTGCCTTCAAGGGAGCTTTCATCCGCCAAAAGAAGCAGCCTCACGGCGAGGGGAGTGTGTATATGTGTGCTCACCCCGAGGGTGCTTCTACCGGCCAGTCAAAGTGGCTGGTGATTGCATTTGGGGAGCTTCCATCACCCGAAAGAGACTGCCTAAAGGTGAGGTGACACGGGCAGCCACGCCTCGCCCTGAAGCAGCTGGGGACTCTGCCTTCAAGGGAACTTCCATCTGCCGAAAGAAGCTGCCTTGTGGCGAAGGGAGTGTGTGTGTNAGCTTCCATCGCCCGAAAGAGACTGCCTAAAGGCAAGGGGACACGGGCAGCCACGCCACACCCTGGAGCAGCTGGGGACTCTGCCTTCAGGGAGCTTTCGTCGGCCAGTAGAAGCAGCCTTGTGGCGAGGTACATGCGTATGTGCCACTCTAGGTGGGGTTTTTTTCAGGGGTCAAAAAAAAAATAAGGCCCGGCCTTATTTTGTGGGAAACACGGTAGCTATATTTCTTTTTCATCTTTTTAAATGTCTAACTATTTCTCATTCTTTTTCTGTGTTTTATAATGCTGCTCATGCAAAAAACAAACATACGCTGCATGTACAGTGTTTTTAAGCTATCTTGATATGGCCAGGAATAGAAATTTTGATTCAATATCTCAAAATATTTTCAAAACCAGTTTTGACTGAACTGTAGTTTCAAAGATCAGAACACGAACATTTTAATAACATTTCTATCAGCATAAAAACCTATCATAATAATGCTACAATCTATGATTCTTCTGGCATTTCTAAGGCCTCATGAGTTAGTAAATTGGTATTTTGGTTTTTATGGTTATTGTTAATAAGAAAACTGTCTAACTTTCTACAAATGTTCCTCTTAAAGAAAAACAGTGGAATTCCCTTGATGGTCAAAAGGCATAATATTTATGGATGATCAAAATTACTTTTCAAATGTCAGCTTTCAGAGTTCCTTATTCCTCTGGGTATAATATTGCTGATCAGAATAGAATCTGTGTGAATTCTATTCAACCCCAGAATTATACTAAAATGCTTAAGAGGAAAGAAACCTTTACCAAAAACTTCATCCAGTTCACTGTGAACTTTTCTTTGAATTTCTGGATGACTTGCAAGTAAGTAAATAGCCCAGTTCAAGGCAACAGCAGTGGTATCATGACCCTAGGAGGAGAAAATTCAAACTATAAAACTTTATTACAAGTTTCTTAATTTGGTATCTTGTCAATGAGTTACAACACAATTACCAACAGCAAACGCTAATAGCCATGCTGGTTGGGATCTAAGGAAGTTGTCACTCTGATACATCTCAATATCATTAGGCCAAGGAAGTCTGCATAACTGTATGCCAGTTGATGCAGTTCAGCCAAAATCAGGCACACAATTATCTCCCTGAAATCAATGGTCATCACAATACTTAGCTTTGGCGGGTTTACAGCAATACTTTTGCTTTTAAATAGCAATGTTAGAAGGACAACATGAAATTACAATGCAAAAAGCAATCATGAAAGAAACCTTGATTCAAAAGCCAAGTACCAAAATTTAAAGGGGGGAAAAAGGATAGAGAGCTTGATTAAAAAGAACAAAGTATTTTGACTGTATAATATATATGTGCTCACTAACGGACAACTGAACATTAAGGCTGATCTCTTGAAAGACTTGTAGATAACTGAAGTATTGCACAGATCTATTAAATATGGTGCAGCCTAGAACAAGATCTTGTTTTATTTTTTAGTTTATTTTAATTTTGCTGTTTCTACTGGAGGGAGAAAGAAGGAAGCATGTGGGAGTTCCCGTGTTTGCATACTCTGTCAAACATAGGAACTCCTACATGCTTCATAAAATAACAAAACATCCAAAGAAGGAACTTTAAGTGAAGGCTGCAGTTAAATTTAAAAATTTTGGAGAGGCTGAAAAGACTCTATTCTATTAAATAGACTGAAAGCAAGGTGAAAAAATAAAGAGGTGATGCTGAGTCTATTCTCAAAAGACATTTTGGAGTTTTGCTTGTTTGGCTGCTTCTTCTTGACATGGAAGAAATTAATCTTTATTTTTTTCAACTAAATAAATAGACATGATATACTGACAATTATCAATTGCTGTTGGAAGAAGTCCAGGAGTTGCAAAATAGAAACTTGATGGGGCGAGGACAGGAGGAGGGTAGGCACAGACACAAAACTAGGACTCGAATTTCCACCTTTAAAATTATCTCTTCTCAGTCTTTGTCATTGTCATGATATAGCACTTATTTGCAACATAACCACCTGGCATACTCATTATGGTTAAGGACTTTGAAAATGGGTATATGCCAGGTGGAAATAAGTGCCATGTAACGAGTCTCCCTTCTGGGGAATTTCCTTCCTAAGAGAGACTAGTTAAAAGCCTAGTTAAAGCCTTATTCTTCCAAACTTGGTCTCTAAAATATTAGCTGCTCTAAGATGTTTGCCATTATAGCAGAATGTAAAATAAACATAATTAAGTGTTAGCATATTACAACTGGTAGCCTAAGAAAAAATAATTTATTATACTTTGTAGTCTTACAGAAGAAAGCAGTGGCATTCAAAAGAGAAATGATCTGATTTCCAGTGATCTCTTTGCAGTTGTGTTCTGATCACTCTATACCTCAAACATAAATGTATCCACTTCCTCTCGTATACCAATGTAACTCAACTTCTTCCCATCTTCATCTCTGGCATCCAGAAGCATATCAAGGAAAGCTTTCCTCTCTTTGTTCTTTCCCAGGTGATTGTTGCTGGCACCATTTTGACATTGCTCCTGTTGCTTTATTTTGCACAGTTTTTCTTCAATAACCTTAGGGAGTGGGAAGAAAATACCATTTATATATAATTCAAGATATGCTATGTGCAACACCATGCAAAAGTACAGGTAGTCCTCAACTTACCACAATTGAGCACAAAATGTGTGTTGCTAAGTGAGACAGTTGTTAAGTGAATTTTGCTCCATTTTTATGACCTTTCTTGCAACAGTTGTTAAATGGATCACTGCAGTTAAGTTAGTAATTGATTTTGCTTTGCAAAAGTTCACAAAACGTGATCACATAATTCTGAGGCATTACAACCATCATAAACATGAATCAATTGCCAAGCATTTGAATTTTGATATTGTAACAGTGGAGATGCTGCAACAGTCATAAGTCTGAAAAATGGTCATAAGTGACTTTTCTTAGTGCCACTGTAACTTTGAACAGTCACTAAATGAACTGTTGTAAGTCAAGGACTATCTGTAATGAACAGTATCTGCTATTCTTTAAGAGGAGAATATGCATTCTGATGGTAAATAAAGGGGAATGCAATCACCAGCTTTAGGCAGACCTAAATGGGCATTTCCTTGCTACCTACCATAGGATCAGGCTCAAGCTACAAATCAAAAAAATGTTCTGTAAAATCAATCTGAATAGAACAACATAGTAGAAACTGGATCTCAATGAACAGAACCTCTTGCTCCATTCATCAGTATATTGAAAAACTCATAGAAGTTGGTGCTGTAAGTTTAAAAAATTTAAATAGATTGGGGAGGACCTTTAAGGTGCTCACCAATCTCAAGGCTGCATTCTATCTATCTAATTCAGGGGTCTCCAAACTTGGCAATTTTAAGACTTGAGAGTTGAAGTCCACAAGTCTTAAAGTTGCCAAGTTTGGAAACCTCTGATCTAATATATCTATCTGCCAAATTTAGAGATATGTCTAAATCTCTGAAGATTGTTTGGAAATGTAGAGTTCAGATTCCTTGTAATCTTACACCTTGTCAGGATTCAGATAAAAAGCTGAACTCAAAAACAGACTCGAAAATTTTTGATCATAAATGGAAGGATAGACAAAGGGCTTTTATGAGTACTAGGAAAATATCCCAAATCCCCAATATACCCACATATAGAGACTTTTCTGGTAGTGACAAAGCAGTAATAGTAGGTTTAGACTGATAAATTATTGGTCCAAGAAGCTCTTGATTCAAACGGTGACACCACCACAAAGAACAATAGACATTTGACAATTTGGTCATTATTTCTTTATAAGACTAAGGTAGGAAACATTTTAAAAAGCTATGTTATTGAAGTAACAGAAAAATACAATGAATCAACTGAAATGTTTTAAATACTAATGGGTGTTTCACTGATAAAGGTTCATGCAAGACATTCCTTCAAAGCTGTTCTGTCAAGCCAAACTCCCCTGCTCATTCATGATTTTCTAAAAGTAAATGTGCTGCATTACTGTGCTTTGCACAGCTTTTGGGGTATGAAATCCCAGAAGTGACACAAATTAGGCTGCTGCCTCTCTCAGGGAGAAGAATCATACAGACTCCCATGGTACAAAGCTCTCATCAAGATAAACTGAGGCCACCCCCCACAGGCCTAATACTCAGATAAATGTCAAATACGAATATAAAAGAGGCATGATTGCAAAAGCTGGATACAAATAAATTAGCAAGCTATGACATGAAGAGGTATTCTGGAACTCACTTTATCTGTAAAGCTATGAAGTATCTTCAGGTTCATGTAATGTTGCCTTCCTTTTCCAGATATATTGTACAAAAGGTTGGGCCAAAGCCATGGTGATTTCTGTCTATGATGAATTAAATCACTCATACTAGAGTAACAAACAACAAAGTTATATTACTTTTGTAAAGTAGTTGGTTGGCTATTCATATGCATTAATGGTATTACCCATTTCTGGTAATGAGATATCTTCAGAAGAGAAACAAAGTCAGGAACTTAGCATGTAGTAATTTGTTATGTGAATGTATAGTGTACTTTTTAGTTAAATGTTAAAAGACTAGATAATGAACTAATTGACATCCCTTAGCTGGCTTGGTCTTCTGCCATAACATTTTTCTGTAACCACCAAATGTGCAATGTGATTTGACACATAGCTTGCTAGCAGTTTTGTCTCATTTTTGTATAATGTTGGAATACGAATTGTGCAATCTACAGTATATATGTAAAATTAATTTGTCAGTTCTGGGACTCACTAACTGGACTTCATTAATTTCTGACTATTGGAACACATTTGTCTATTGCGATATATGAATATATCACCATCTTTACACTCACCTTTGGACAGCTTTGACATAATCTGATTTTTTGTTCTTTTGTGCACCAATATTTTTGCCCATAGCTGTTTCTAGAGAAATAAAAAGGAAGGTTGTGGCCTGGTTCACATTAGTCACAAATCCATAATACTGATTGTCTAGTTTTGACTAGTTATCTCTTGTATGTTCAAGAGTTATAATCCTTAGAATTTTGATTTAGCATGTTTATGTACTAAAACAATTGTGATTCACTCAGTAAGGCATGGTTAAGCAACCTGGATTTGGAGTAATGTATGACCCTAGCTGTTAATGAACTTCATGACATTCACCAGCTTAGAGGGCTGAGTTAATTTATTTCTAAACAAAGACTTGTCCTATTTTAACTGAATGCAGTGTGAAACAGAATATTTTGAGTTTGCTTTGCTAGTTTTTTTGAGGCATGAATTCTGCAATGCTCCATTCAGAAGGAATTCTTATCCCAGCCTTCCTCCTAGTTTCTGAGATTAAGGTCCTATAAAAGAAATACTACCAGTAGATTGTATTTCTCTTTGGATCAACAGAAAAAGTTGCAATCTTGTTGTCAAATATCACAATAAATTCCTTTCTGTAACATAAACAGATGGATTTTTACACTTTATTTCAGCTTTTTACATAGTGTTACTAGATAATAATCAAATCTTACCACAGATTATATCAAGGGTGCATAATACAATGTATAAACTGCAGTTGAATGGATCTTTGTCCAGATGTTGTTCAAGATTTTGAACAAGGATATTGGCTTGTTCAATCATCACCTCAAGGAAATCTACTAAGATCGTGAAATGGAAAGTTGGAGTTAACATTTTTCTTCTGGAATGCCATTTTTTCCCATTGCTGCAAAAGAATGAATTAAAAATAATAGGGCTGTGCCAACCAAATCTTTCTTCTTCACTACTATGACAGATGAGAAAAAGAGGGAGAAGAAGGAGGGAGAGGAAGTTACTGTAGATAAAGACATAAGATAACTTTTTATTTGAGCTTCATCAGATGTAAATTTTAGGCCCCAAATTTCCTAGTAACAGCAATGTAGGCTGTTTTGTTCGGAAAACACACGAGGTAGACCGGGTTCCAACAACCAAAGGCTTTATTCAAACAACAGTCAGTATAGGCAACACTTTGGCTGCAGCCGAGGCTAGCCTTTTATACAGGCTGGCCTGCCTGCTTTCAGGCCTATGCATTCCTTGAATTGCCGCCTTTCAGCAGCTCTTTGGATTGGTTCCTAGTGAACCAATCACTTCTTACTTTACTGGACCAATCAGAAATGTATCTAGGAGTCAACCATTTACATATAGAACACCCTCCCCTCTTAGTTCAGTCCTACGTAGTTACATAGTCACGCAAGTAGGTGGGGCTTCTCCCGGACTCGATTGACTTGGCGCGGTTCATTCTTAGCGAAGACTATCGACCTGGTTCGGATGGGCTGCTGCTGTCTTCGATCTTCGCTCGGAACCGTTCTGAAGGGTGAGTCAGCCATTTTACCCTTGCCTGAGTTGCTTAGGCCGCGCTTTTGCCGCTCCTCACCCGTTTCCATTGGCAAGGTTGAGCTGGCCTGGCTTGGCCCTTCCGATGGCTCTTCCGCAAGTCTCTTCAAACAGTGAGTCTTTTATTTGCTCTTTTTGTTTGTACAATTCGTTGTTTTTGGTTTTTAAAACGGTTCTTTATTAACTTCTCGCCTTTCCCCCCCCACCCTGGTTTGAGATTTGTCGTCTTGTCGGCCGACTGGTTGTGTGTCTGTGGGTCTCTCTATTATTCGGTGATTCGAAGCTGGTCTATGTGCCACTTCCACTCCCTGCATCGTCTATCGTTAAAACGGTAGGATTTGAGGGCCTGTGACTTGGGTAATTTGTCCGCGTACCCCTACCGGTTCACCTGTGAAGTTCTTTGTGTATACCAAGTCGCCTATTTCGAATTGCTAAACCTTGTGGAGAATCAGGGGGTTTTCTGGGGTAAAATTGGGTGTAGTTTCTGTCAAGGTTGATCGAATTTTTCGCCCCATAATAAATTTCGCCGGGGACTTGTTAGTAATGTACTGGCGTTATGTGCTGGAGTGTGAGTAAAACGTTTACTTTTTTGTTGGACATCTCCTGTGTCCATTCTTTCTAGCCCTTCTTCTTGTAAACCGGACCATTCTCTCAGCTCTGCCGTTTGCAGCCGGATGGGCCGGATGCGCGTTAGGCATTCTGATACCTAGGAGGCTAGGTATTGCTCAAATTGCAAGCTTGTTAGTTGTGTCCATTGTCCGAGACAATGAACGTCTGGTAGACCGTGGGTGGCGAAAAGGTCGTCTAATTTTTTATTAGCGTTTCTGTTGTCGTTGATGCATGATTTTACTTCAAGCCAATTTGAGTAGGCATCAACGACAACCAGAAGGTATTGCCCTTGGTTGGACCCTCGAAGTCTATATGAATTCTTGACCACGGTCCCTAGGGTCTCCCAGTCCCTGATGGGTGCTTTTGCGGAGAAGGTCTGATTCCTGGCATTTATGCAAGAGCTTACCCAATACTCTATGTCCTATCAATACCTGGCCACCAACACATAGCTTCCTGGCCAGGCTTTTCATCTTAACCATTCCAGGGTACTTCGTGCAATAACCCTAGTACCCTTGGGCTGCAACTTGGTTGGGATGACCACCCGATCTCCCCACAACAAACACCCCTTTTGAATAGAAAGTTCAGTCTGTCTGGACCGGAAAGGTTTAAAAGTTTCAGTTTTTTGGGTCTCCGCCAGCCTTTACCTACCCAGCCAAAGAACACGGGCAGTCAACGAGTCTTTAAGCGGTGGCTCTTGCGACGATCATAGGCAGAGATGGTAATCGGGACAGTCTCTATTTGCAGCGATGTCATTGCTGGTGCCGGGTCTTCATCAGTGTGGTAGGGGTGCTCTGCTCAAAGCGTCGCGCATGGGAAATTTGTTTCCCTGTGCCGATGTTCAGAGTATAGGAATAGGCTGCAAGGAACTCTGACATCTAGACATTCTTGTGACAGTATGTTAGGCGTTGGCTTGTTTCCCGCAAATTCCCATCATGGTTGTGATCGTTATAATTATGAAAAACCCGCCCGTTACAGCATATTCGTGAAGCGTTTTACTCCAGCGACTAATTGCTAGGCTTTCCCTGTCCAGTTGACTGAATTCGCTCAGTCTTTGACAGAGTCCTAGAATAATATGCGACGGGTGCTTTCTCTGCCATCAGGAAGTTGGTGGCTCAGGACGGCACCTACTCCAAATGGTGAAGCGTCGGCAGGTCACTCTTAAAGGCAGTGTGTTGCTAAATTGGATTAAGAACGTTTGTTGACGTTTAGCAACTTTTAATATTTTGGAAAGCATTCTTTCTTTGCTACCACGTCCATTTGCCTTTTTATCTAAGAGGCCGTGTAAACGGTTCAGCTTTAGTGGCCTTGTTTACAGAAATACATATTAAAATTAATAAGTCTAAAAAAGGCTGCAGTTCTGTTTGTTTCTCGGTTCAGGTGCTTCTTGATTGCCTTGATTTTTTATCTGTGGGCGTGGATGCCCTCACCGTCTATTGAGTAGCCCACACAATTCAACGCTTTTTTTTCATTAGCAGCATTTTCTCTTTTTACCTTGAGGCCAGATTCCTAAATTTTGTTAGTACTTCTGTTGAGTCTTTCTTAATTGAGATCTCATCTCTGGCCGAGATTAGGACGTCGTCGAAAGATGGGAACGGACTCCCTGTATGCCATTAAGAGACGTTCCATCAAACTTTGGAAAACGCCCGGTTGCCACGCTTACTCCAAATTGAGTCGGTGGCATTGAATGCGCCCTTGTGTGTGACTATAGTTTGCGCTTCTGCTGTCTCTGGGTCCACTGGAGTTGCTGATAGGCTCTGCGCCAAGTCCAGTTTAAGCAAAAACTTTGCCTTGCCCAGAGAGTGAAGCAAATGTTGGACTACTGGCACGGGTATGCGCTTGGTTTGTAAAGCGTGGTTCAGGGTTGGCCTTATATTAATACACACACAGATTCTAATGGACCCGTCAGGTTTTATGGGTGTAACAATAGGCGTTTCCCATTGCTTGGTCCACAGGTCAACAACCCCCTGGCTATTAGCTTGTCGAGTTGTTCCTCTATCTTTTGCCTTTAGCGCAAAGGAACTCGTCTGGCTTTTAATCTTCTTGGGGCTATTTGGGGATCTAGGCTAAAGAATAGGGTTTCCCGATACTTGCCAGTGAGCCCTCAAAACGTCTTGGAATTCGCAGATGAGGTCATCTTCCCAACCGGTTTGTAGTCACTCGATCGAATCCGGTCATCCCGATGCCCAATGGGTGCGAACCATTCGATGCCCAGGAGGCTCGGTCTGTCCCGGTCGACTATGGTTAGCGGCAGTCTTTTGACATGTTGCTTATAGGTGACCAAAAATTGTCCCATGCCAACTACAGGGATTGGTTTCCCTGTATAGTCTTTGAGAGACAAAGGTTGTTTTGCAATTGTCTGGATTGATGTCTGGGACTAGTTTTTTTAATTGTATCCAAGACACCATCGAAAGGAAGACCCGCGAGTCCACTTCCATCTTACAGGGCTTCCCTTCGATTGTTACAGTCACTTTAACCTTCTTGCCGCTTTCCGTCTGAGCGCTTTCTATTAGTGACGTTTTGGTGTGTAATTGGCTCGTTTCTCTTGTTTGCCACTTTCTCTCCGCTCGTTTAGGCTCGGCTCGTGTTGGGGAATTCTGCGTCTCGTGGGGCTGTAGCTTTTCTTGTTTCTGCAGACTTTCTCGATGTGCCACGTTTTTTACAGTACCGTGCAGATAGCATCGAGAAATCTGCATTCGGCTCGGGCATGCGTTTCATCCGCAGCCAGCACATTTCCGCCAATTTCTTCTTTCGCGCTCTTTTTTATTTGCGAGAAGACGGTTGGATCCTCGTCGTCTTCTCGCTCGATTCGGTTTCCTCTCTCGACTCTTCGAAGTGGGTGGTGGTGGTAGGCTGCTTTCTTTCTCTAGCTGGGGTTGTTTCTTCGCCATTTTGTTCATTTCTTCATTGTGACCGCCGAATTTCTTTTGCGGCTTCGGCGGCATGGCTTTCCGCCGATTTGCTTCGGTCACAGTGATGTTGGCTTGTTTAGTAGTTTACTTTCGCCGGTAGTGTCTCTAAGCCCCAACACCACGCGATCCCTCATCGCTTCGTCGATATTCAGAAGTCCCACTCACCCCTATTTGTCTTAGAGCAGCCACGAAATCGGCGACGGTCTCCCTTCTCGCTGATTCTCTGCGGTAGAACTCAATGCCGCTTTATTAGATTTACACTACCGGAGCGTGTAGTGTGCTTTGAGGATTCTTTGAGTTTCTGGCCACTGTTAGTTGCTTAAGTCTCGGGGCTTCACAAGGGCTTTTTGCCATTTTGAACACCGTTGTCCGCAATGGGTGAGGAATACAGCTCGCTTGCGTTGTTTCTGAGATGTTCATCCATTTCATTGCTCTCAGATAACATTTGAAGCGATCTGTATATGACTCCCAATCCTCTTCGTTAGGATTGAAGGGTGCGGGCAGTTGCGTTGTTTCCAGACATCTCTGTTGGCGTCTTGGGCTTCTTATCACCGCGTGCAGTTTCGCGTTCAGGACGATCCCATCCTCGTCGCCAGTGTTTTTGTTCGGAAAACACACGAGGTAGACCGTGTTCCAACAACAAGGCTTATTCAAAACAACAGTCAGAATAGCAACACTTTGCTGCAGCAGCACTAGCCTTTTATACAGGCTGGTCCTTGCCTGCTTTCAGCCTATGGCAATTCCCTTGAATTTGCCGCCTTTCACAGCTCTTGGATTGGTTCCTAGTGAACCAATCACTTCTTAACTTACGGACCAATCAGAAATGTAGTCTAGGAGTCAACCATTTACATATAGAACATAGGCTATGGACTTTTAGGGAAGTTTACACCTGGGGGGGAGGGCTTCCAGATCGAAGAAGGCTGCTTTCAGGATGTCTTACAATAAGGGTATGTATAAGTGCACAATCATGCCTATCTTTCTGTCCTATTGTCCCCATTTATTCGTATCTATTTCCTGTATTCTTACTCATGTTTATACTTATATCTATTATCTTGGAAGCAATTGACAAATCAAATAAATCAAATAAAAATATAGAAGCTTTCAGAAATCTGGACTCATACTTGTATTCTTAAAGTTTCAACAAGGAATTTAGAAAAAACTCACTTCCACTGTAGATTAACTGCAGTGCTGATCTATGTAGTTTCAACAAGTGATAGCTATTAGTAACTAAAAGAGAAATCCACTTAGGTTCTGGTTAAAGTCCACCTATATAGTGAATTTTGATTATACTCTCATCTGCCCTTCAACATTTAATATCTTCAACTCTATTTTGATAACAATGATTTAATTGTAGCAAACCATGGCTTCGAGCAATCCATGAACCCCGCCACTTTATCCCTCTATCTCTTTTCTATTTAGTCTTAAATTAACAATTTGAAGTATTTCTCTCAGAAGAACAGAACTAAAACCATAAAATCAGTATATTAAAATCACATTTAGGATTGACTTATAAAACTCATGACTTCCATAAACAAAATCTAATCAAAACCCCAGGTGTTGAGTAAACATAAGAAGGACTTATGTTTGGCCCTAAACATTAAGACCCCCACACACACACACATATATATCATCACATGCCAACATGTAACTGTTCCACTAACAATGGTTTGGGGGTGGGTGACATTTTGACACATTTATGCGGAGGTGTGAGGTATAATTTCAGATAATGGCAATCTCAGATCTAGCCTCTTCTCCTTTTGCCAGTGTATTTACATATTCAGGAACTTAAAGAAGGATAGAGGTAATAGCTTAATCAGGTCTTAAGATTTCCACAAGACAGTGGTCCATCACATGATTCAAGACCATACATTAATTAACAGCAAAATAATCGAATTAAATTTTGCCTCACCTTGTTAGAAGTCCTGTTCCCAGCCAAGGTTGAAGAAATCGATATTGATAGGACTTCTGAATAAATGTTGAATTACGCAACACTACCTGGAAAATACACTACATTATTGTAACTTTAAAATAAACAGGAATTGATATTTTCTGCTTTATCACTTTATATTTTTGTGAAATGGGAAAGAAAATCAGAATTCTGCACCAATAGCCCAAAATCTGACAATTTATAATCTGCATTCATTAGGCAAATCAAATTAATTCCATGTTGATTGTTGTCAGGCTAATCTCATACCAGAGCATTAGCACTGGTCAGAGCCGCTCAATGTTGTGCTATATGCAAATGTGAGATGTATTTCTTATACCTGCTCAACAAAACTATTAACAAAAACATAGAACATTATAAGTAAGAATATCAGTCTGCAATCTGATCAGAATTTTTTTTCATGCAGTATGTATCCATAAAGTTATAATCCACTGTCTCATCACACCATCAAAAACTATTTTGAGAATTGCTTTGCTCATGAAAATATTTTCACAACCTACTAAACAGCTAAACCAAAAATTAAATAACATTAGTTTCACAGGAATTCATATATTAAGTTCAGCTGATCACTGGATTGTTTTCAAGATGACTAATTGATTTATGTTGACTGATCTGTATTATTAATTTTCCTTCAAAGAGGAACTATACTCTCTTCCAACCATCTGATATTTTATCTATTTTCCAGTTCTTCTTAAAACAATAACTAGAGGTACAGCCAGAATATTTGCAAATTCCTTAAATATCCTTGTATCAAAGGATCTTTTGAATCCAGGAGATCTGAACTCATTCAAAATAAAGATTGGCTGAGATTCTGCATGGTACAGAATAAGAGAAAATTGGACAATCCTATCTGCAATTCTACAGCCAAAATTTCAGTGCTGGAGTCAGGAGCAATGGAATCTATATCCAACTTTTCAGGGCTGGTATTTGACTCCACAGTATCAGAGATGCTAGGTTTCTCAACCTGGTCTTTCCTCCAGGGAAGATTAGTCTGTCCAGGTCATAGCAATAACAATGCTTTGCACATGCTGTGGTTATCCAATTTATTCATCCATGCGATTACATTTGTTTGGAAGGGGTTCAAATCTATGCTGATGAAGTAATGGGTGTGATTCTTGATCTTAAATGGTTGGTTAGCTTCAAATTCCTGATAGTTTAAGGCCTATTGAAGGTATTACGTCACATGTTATAAAAGAGCCCTTTTATTAAAGAACCTTCTGAATAAACAATTGACATTGACAGCTAGTTTATCTGAAACCTAAGAGGAATATCTGGCAATACAACCCAGCTGTGACATTCGCTGCCTGGAAAATTGTTTCTTGCAGCCATTTTGGGAGCACAACTAAGATGCATCTGTTTCTTTGGGTCTTAATTTATTGTAGTAATTTAGTAGTAGTTTATAGTAGCCTGCAGTTGTTTTAATTTATATTGATGAATGTTTACTTTTATAATGCATTCTATTTACACCCAACCACTTTGATAATAAAACTGGAAAAAAAGGCAGGCTATAAATCGTAACACTGTTTCTACCATTGAGCCAATTTATTAGAGTCATGTGATAGTCTGAATCATCTGCTACACATATAGACTAGGTTTGAAAATACAGTAAGAGTAAAAAAAAACCACAAAAATTGTGAATTCACGTTTCAATTTCTAGTATGAATATGTTCTTTAAATTCTCCCATACAGTTATGCATTGTTTCTGGATAGCACTAGAGGGCCCACTTTCATCGCATTTGTAAAGAGGCTTTATTGGTGAAAACCTGAGATATGAGCTTTTCCAAGGCAGCACAGAAGACAGTGTATTCATGCACTGTCTCAAAGATTGTTACTTATGCCTTCACATGATTTCTATCTTTAAGACCACACCAGGTTACTTTTAATAATGGAAATGAGGAATGCAAAAGATATGCCTAAGAGACTAAAGTACTCTTAAGCATTCACTCATGAGGATGTATTAGATAGAGCCACTATCATGACCATTCTCCCCACCACACTTAACTGGAAATATGCATTCCTGCCAACTTTATCTTTAGTGTATATACTAAATATGACGGAGCCAATGATTAATAGCACCAGACTAAAAACCAGATAAACATGATTTCTAGTCCAGCTTTAGACCCAAAGACATCTGCGCGATTTGGGCCGGTCACTTTCTTTCAGCCTGGGAAGAAGGAAATGGCAAACCATTTCTGAAAAATCTTGCCAAGAAAGCTGTGGGGACTAGGGTTCAACACCAGGGAAAAACAGACTTAAATGAACAACAACAACAACAACAGAAAATAAAGAATCAGAGCATCTCACTTCTGTTACATTGACAATTACTCTAAGCTTTATGAAGAATTGCATTATTAATTGATGTCATTTATGATATGTAGTTTATAACAGGATATTTAGTTTTGCTATTATGTAATAACATTTTTAAAAACCCATGTGGTTTATTTTCTGTCAGTGGAAAATGACATTGGCCATTTAACCTGAGATCATCCAATATATAATATGTGCGTGCACTCACATGCATATGCATTTCAGAATTGCTAAGTTATTCTTTTAACGAATATCCCAAGTTTTGTGCTACTTTAGGGTTCTTCACACTATTAAAGATGTAACCCCTTCTATACTTATCCATTTGCCTATTAAATACAATTGTTTCTAGAAAAGGGCAAACAGGATTTCACCAATAACTTTCTAAACAGAGACTTGGCAGGATATTTCTATTAGATGATTGTCAAGAGAATCAAAATACTGGCCATCATCCTCACCTGTAAGAGACCTAGAATACTCTTGCATATCCATTGAGAATGAAGAGGGACTCACCTCTACAGTGTCTTGGTGATATAAGACCATGTGAACGAATGGTCCTACCCAAAGTTTTAGCAGTGGTATATCGCGAAATTCTTCTGAATAGTTAATTATCTGTTTCCAGAAACCTGGAAAATATACATTAAATTTTCAAATGGCAAGTTTATTGATCACTGTTATTTTAAATAAAATATTTATATCTGATGAGGTTTTTTGATCCTCACAAGAAAAAGACAACAAGATTTGCTAAGTCTTGTGCACGATACAATTTTTAAGAAACTTTTTTTTAAAGAAAAACAAGATTAAAGGTTTTTCTTAAAAATTGTATCATGTTGACTGAGCAAACTCAGGCAAAACAACCTTGAAGTATCTTCTTTCCTATTCTTCAAATTCAGTCCTTGATCTTAACAGTTTGTTTTGTGAGATGTTCACTTGCAAATTACAGTGATATTTACTTCATAACAACTATGTTTTAATGGCATTCTTAAATGTGGTTAATTTAGCCATGGTATATGTGATATGCTGAGTCTCAATTATTATATTTATCAAATAATCAATCATTTTAAAAAATCAATAATTATCAAAAAGGGAGATCCCAGCCTAGTTGAAAATTACAGATGAATCTCTTTATGCTGTATCACCTGTAAAGTCATGGAATCAATTATTAACCATGGCAACCCATTATCCTCCACTTAGAGACCAAACACCCTACTCTTTAAATAAACCAATTTGGTTTCAGAAAAAAACTATCCGTCAGTCTGCAACTCTTACACTGCAAAAAACATATGGACTACACAACTCGATCAGAGTAAAGCAATAGACACAAATCTACATGACTTCTGTAAAACCTTTGATTCAGTGGTACATGACAAACTACTCCTAAAACTAAAATCTTATGGTATTCTGAACACCTGCCATAAATGGGTAGAAGCATTCCTGTCAACAGACAACAAATGCGTCAAAATTGGGAGGGTCATATCAATTCTTTACCTGTCTGTTTTTTGTTTTTGTTTTTTTGCCTCCTGGGCTTTTAGGGAAGCCCAAAAGTGGTGTCCCCTAAGGCAGTGTTGGAGGACCAACTCTCTTCATACTCTACATAAATGACCTTTGTGATTCATATTAAGAGCAACTGAGTCCTCTTCGCTGACGATGTAAAACTATTCAACACCAGACAATACTGCTACCTTCAAAAAGACCTCGTCTAGGTATCAGAATGGTCAAACAAATGACACCTTCAAATCTCAACAAATAAATGCTCTGTCCACATATTGGCAAAAAAATATCAGAAATAAAATACAAGGCTGAATAGTCAAGACCTTGTTGATGATCCAAACTCTGTTTCAAGGATCTTGATACTCATCTCTAATGACTAAGTGCAGAGCGCCACTACTAACTACACAACCAAAAAGGCATAAGAGTTGTTAACCTAATCTTGCATAGCTTTTTCTCTGGTTAATTATTACACTACTAACTACAGCACAAAACCTTTGCTAGAACAAATACTCGAAATACAGCTCATCAGTCTGGAACCAACGTTATGTAACTGATATTAACAACAGTTGAGAAAGGTCCAGAAATATTTTCACAAGAAGAGTTCTCCACTCTCTACTCGTTGCCAGAATACCTTATGCCACCAGACTTTAAATTCTAGACCCTAAGAAAAGCTAGAACTATGCCCCTTCGAGTTCCACTCTAAGTATGGTACATAAAATCATACACTGCAGTGTCCTTCCTGTCAATGAATACCTTCAGCTTCAACCATAAATATACAAGAGCAAACAATAGATACAACTTCAAGGTGAAATACGACTTCAGCAACAGAGTGGTCAATGTCTGGAATACTCTACTGACTCTGTGGTTTTTCCCCAAACCCCAAAAAACTTTAACCTTAGACTTCTACCATGGACCTCACCCCTTTCCTAGAGGTCTGTAGGGGCTGTGCATAAGCTCACCAATGTGCCTAACCGTCCCTGTCCTATTTTTTTTTTTATTTTTTTATATACATCCATGTATTCATAACTATGTTTTACTTATACCTATTATCTTGTAAGCAATTGGACAAACCAAATAAATAAATAAAATGTAAGTATTTTAAGAATTAAGTAATTATTTAAGTAAAAGTATTGACAATGCTGTAGTGCTGGAGTAAGTCCTTTGAATAGAATATACAGGATTTTTCTCAAACTGAGAGAACCTTGCAATTTTTACTTTGCTTTGCAGATCCCATTCAAAGATACCACAAATATTCCCTATGATTCCCAGTTAAACTGTTTGTTTAGATTGGAGAACTTATTGAAAGTAAGCTCAAAATAACTGTGTTCTGAAATGTACTCTGTTATTAATATTACCAATCAGAATTAAACATGGATTGAATTTCAAACAAAAATAAATTTTCATAAAGTTGTATTGCAAAACACAGCTAATGGTACAAAAGTATGAAGCAGACACAAGGTTGTTTTGTGATCCTACCAAGTGAGCAAAAGGGTAGCTAAAAATGCTTCTTTGTGAACTTCCATTCCAGTGCTTTAAATCTTATCATTAATCTCTTAAATTGAATTTTCAATGTAAAATGCCTTGAGACTTGGCAAGTTTAAGAAATAAGTAAATCTAGCCAATCTAAAATTATTTATCTTGATTGATAATCAATATTTTTAAGAGAGGCGGGAGGAAAGATAGGTAATCTGGAGAAATCATCTAAGAGCTGCTTTTCTTTTTCTTCTGGCAAACTGGACCTTGCTCTGATTTACTAGCTTAGTACATAAGCAAAGTTCAGATTCAGGATAGATACTGATAAGCAAGTAATGTAAAATTGGGCATATAAGGATTTCATGTAATGAGACATTATTAAATTATGAGAAATATGAATGTTTATTCTGTGAATTAATAAACTGGCTTCAAAAATGTAAGTTAAAATTCTTAATAGCCATTCCCCCACTGGTCTGCAAGTAGTACTAAATAACCTAGAGACAAAGTGTTTACGAGTCAAACTGCAGGCCTGACTAGGCAATGATAATATTTAAAGAGGAAAGAGCAATCAACCCACTTTAGATCGACACTTACTTGGAAAATATGCAGGCCAGCCAAAGTCAGCTTTACTTGAAGCTTGACTTTAAAGCAACCTTTTGTTTCTTTTCTAGTTATCTTGTGACATAAATTGAACACATCTGTTTATTTATAGTGCTTAAACAAAATCTTAATAAGGCAGGGTCACGTTCACTTTGAGAAGTTATCCTTTAGCGCAGGGGTGTCAAACTTGCAGCCTGTGAGCCAGATGTGTGACGTGCTGGCCATGCCCACCTCCATTTTAGCAAAGGGAAAGTCGTGATATGTCATGTGACAATATGATGCAGAGTTTTGACACCCCTGCTTTCGAGCTATTATGTCTCAATACAAACCCATCAAAGGACAAATAAAGCAACATCTGGCCTATCCCATTTTTATATGAATATAAAATATAATTCTGGATACTTCTGACTTTTATCTTCCTAAATTAGTACATCTGCACATTCCCAGTCTATTATATCCTGAATACTCAGTAACTACTGTTAAAAACTACTATATTTATGTAAAAGTGCCCTGTCCTGTTATGGCATTTTTTTTAATCAGTCAGTCCCACAAGATGGATCAGACCATAAAATCAACTTTTCAAGAATATTAGCGTTACATTTTATTGAGATGTTGAAGTACGTTATAATAACAGAACCTTGCAGGTTTGATTGTACTTCCTTCCTTATATCTCATTGAATCAGAGGCATTTGCCTGTCTCACTTCTGAATATTACCTTGCTTCTCAGAATTAAAATGTTTTACTCCACTCTGCCTAGATAATGGTTCTTGCACATGAGATAAAAATTATAAATTACTCTTTTATAATGGAATTTATATAGTTGGACTAGAAGATTCTCTTTTGCTCTATCTGATGCTTTTCTGTTAGCTTTTTCTTTGTCTGCATAAAATCCCCATCCTATAACCTAAAATGTGTTCAGTCACAAGTACATGATACATTGTTATATTCTTGGAGAATGGGAAAATCTGCCCTGGCTAGGAAACAAGGGAATATCCTCCCAAGGTAAAGCCCAAAGCTCAGCAGTGAAACAAAGATAAGACACTGAAACACAGAAAACAATGTCTTGCTGAATCTCAAGCTTATAGTTTATCTCATTTTAGAATATAGAGAATAAGGAGTCTGTGGGGAGGGCATCTTAGGCTTGGCGTGTTCTGTGCAAGAGTATAAAATGTATTGTTTGAATATGGAAGCTTGCTCTTCTTGTACCCAATCCCCTTGAGAAAGGACTTGAAGGCCCGTTTGCAAATGCTTATTTTCTTTAATAAACCTTTGAATTGTGAACCAGACTTGTTCCTGTGTTGTGAGTATTGAATAATTCGGTTACATCTCACACATACTTCAAATATTTGTCTTGCCCTCTACATTATCAATTATAGTGAGACCAATATTGTGATATCTTCAAAATACTAGGTAAAGGTGACAAAAGTAAATCAAACAAATCAAATATACAGTATATATAAATATCTTGCAGTTATCTTGAATGCCTTAGGTTCCTGAGGTACTCACCTAGTCTCCTGAAAATGCAGAGCAAACTATTTTTTTAAAAAATTTCACCTTTATTATTATAAACAACTCAAGACAGTGAACATACTTGCCTCCAGAAGTTGTGGTGCTCCAACAGTGGAGCTTTTTAAGAGATTGGACAATCATTTGTCTGAAATGGTATACAGACTTCTAGAATTCCTTCCAATTCTGTTATTGTTACTCCTTCCCCCTATTTTTCACACAACAACCTTGTGAGGTGTGTTAGCTTAGAGAAAGAATGACCAACCCAAAGTCACCTAGCCAGTTTTCATACCTAAAACCTAAGGCAGGAACTACTTTTGTGTATCTAGCCTGGTTCTTAACCACAAGACCAACTGACTCTCTAGTTAATTACCTGCAGACATTTCTAGTCAGGAAGGGAAAAATTCATCCCAGCTACCACAGAACTCTGAGGCCAAAGCCTTTCCCATTCTTTTACGAGACCTAGATTTCATCTTTATATAGAACTTTGCTCAACTGGATAGAATTCAGTTCAATTTCTCATGACTATCCTTCTAAATTGTAAATTGTGTCGCAGGAGCAGTTTAATGTTTAGAACCCAATCTGATTAAGGTAGAAAGACTAGGTTTAATGCTCAACGATTATATTATGGTTGAACCCACAGGTTCTTTCCTTTTCATAGTATGCGATGCTTTCACAGTATAGCTAAGACAAGTTGAAACAAAGCTGAAAGATCTATCTCTCACTTTTCTTCTCTCTTGTGTACATCAAAGCCTTCTGCTGCAAAACAAACTTGGGACTTCTTTCCAATTATCTTTTTTTTTTAACCTGGAAGAATTGAAAATATCATTTGATCAGCTAAATACTTATCTTTCATATTAATTCTAAAGTTCCATGCAGCTTTTTCATTAATGTGTCTCAATATCTGCGTTGAACCTATACTATGATGAAGCGTTAAATGAAGGTATCTTTGTGGCTCCAAGAAAGTGGAGATGTTGTCACACTTTATTGGCCAATGGCAATGCCAAGGTATGGGAATAAAAATCATTACTGTTCTTTTTATAAACAGAGCAAGAAAATCAGATTTCTCCCCTCTGACTCCACTACCAGAAACTAGATTTGATATGACAGTCTGTGAAACGGAACTAAAAATTAATACTGGAATATTATTATTGTATGTACTTTTGCTACACCAATTCCGACTGATAGGGGTATATGATATTTTGGAAATGGGAAATGTCATTTGTTTAGCATTTATCCATAAGTTTTAAAATAACCTTCTATATATTGTTGATGTATACACTTCTATGTGTATTCATAACAGGAGTAAGCTTATCTATTTTATGATGCTAGTTTATAATAATGTTAACTAACTAGATTCTCGGGCATCTAAAGCACATTAAAAAGAAACAAGTTTTATTTTCCTTTCTGCCCTGAATTTGTCACTTCGTTTGGGTCACCAGCTTTTCAGTTTCAAGATATACCCATCTAGCTGAGCTGTTCTATCACCCTGTGTAAATTAGCCTGATTTTGAATGCAAAGAACAGCTGAAAGTGCAAAGAACAGTTATCCTCATTTTCCTTCAGTTATAAATCAGAACAGAATCTCAAGCTACCAGGGTAGTGATATTGAAGCTGAGATGCAGATACCGAATGGAGGGTATGTTTAAACCTGGCTTATGCGAGGTTATCTTCTAACGTGCAAAACAATTCATTATGAAAGGGCTACTTAGTTCAGATGATTCGTGGGCAACATGTCATTCCCCCCCCCGCCCCCCCGTTGTAACACTGCGGTTTTTGCCCCGTTTTCCATCCTAACAAACTTTCACGTTTTCGTTTCGGTCCCAAACGCCCTTTCCCGGCAGTTCTGCTTCAGCCTTCCCTCCGCTCCCCGCCTCGGCGCTCACCAGCTGACTGGAATAAGGAGGTCGGGGGATTTTCTCGCCCGACGTGCCGCCGCCGCCGCGGTTCGCCCCAAAAAATGGGCGGGAAGTTTTTACCTTCGGGGTCCGTATCGAAGAGCAGAGAGTTCCCCAGGATGAGATACCAGGGTTTCATCTCCGGGATGGCGTTCATCTCTTTCCATTTCCAATAGTTGCGGAGCACCAAGAAGGAGAGGGCGGCGGCCAAAAGAGCAAAGACCGAGATGGTCCCAACCGCCCACCCGAAGGAAAACGCGCTGCTGACCAGACCCATCCGGGATTCCACTTCCTAAAAGCTGACTGCGCGCTACCGAGCAAGGTGGATCGATTTGCAGACGGGGGATCAGAGATACGGCCCGGAAGGCTTCGAGGAGCAGGAGGGAAATTCTGGAAGAAAGCGAGGAAAAGTCCAGCCAGATCTCTCGATCGGCCGTGGAACTGCGGAACTTCAGGTGGGGACTCTGCGATTGATGTAACCCGAAGGCTGCTGCGACAAAGGGGAGAGGCAAGCGCGATAGAGCCACGGCTCCCGCCCTTTCTAACTCCAAGGCGTAACCAAGCCTTAACTCGCGCTGCAGCATGTAAACAGGCACTAATCCACGTGGCTCTTTCCTTTCCGGTGTGGCCCGTTCCATCTCCAAAGAGCAGAAACTGGGAAGGACCCTCCTCCTGCTCTCTACTCTCGTTGCAAATCTGCCTCGGGCTCGGGTTTTCCTGCTGCCTTTCAACTGGAGCGTTTGAAGCTCTATGGAGGAAATCGTGGTCGGCGGTTTGTTTTGTTCTAAGAGGAGCCCAGCTCCGTCTTATCCCCTATGTTGCATTAGCACTATTCTGCCTGTTAGTTAGCAACAAGTACGGATATGTGTATAGACATACACACGTTGCACACCCAAACGTTGCAATAAATTAAATGACTGCCTATTAAACCAATGAACTCTCTATTGTAGAATCTATACATTACCTGGGGCACTTCTCACCCGTTGCCCACAAATTACAAATCTTCCTTACTCCTGGAGGAAGTCAGCAGTCCCTCCCTTCCCGCAAGTATGAAATATTTGGGGAAATATTAAAAGAGGCAGGATAGAATATTTCCCCTAAAGAAGAAATGAAAACAATCTTAACAAAGACAGAAAGCAACCCCTGTCTCAAGCAAAAACATGAAGAGGCCATTCTTTCGGAGATTTGGTATAGGGTCTCAGGCTTGAGCAGGGAATTGCACTAGAAGACCCCCAAGGTCCCTTCCAGTTCTGCTATTCTGTTATTCAATATGTACTTCTTAAGTCCCACAAAATACCCTAGGGTATCTATGGTGCACATTAACACTATTTGAGAACAATTTCCCTTGAAAAAATAGACAGTGATTCAATTCATATCATGATCAGGACCCTCATCTAATGCTAGAAATCTTTCCAATTAGCCCAAGAAGCACTTACTGTGGTCACCAACCTTTTGGGCACCTGTGAAGAGAAGTTTTGTGAAGAGAAGTTTCCATGGCCAGAGTGGGCATGGTTTCACAGGCTGCCTATGTCTCGTAAATGGGGCTTTGCTTGTTTGCATGGCCCAGTTTCTCAGACCCAGTGCTGGTCCCAGGACTCAGGATTGGGGAATCCTGCTGTAGAAGTTTGGAAATACCGTACTGCATTTCATCACCTTTCCCTGTTCTGTTTTTTCTCTTTTCTTACCCTTGTCATATAACTATAATGAGTTTGTAATGAGTTTGTAATGAGTTCATGAACTGAGACAGTTTTTATTGGCTGAATTTTTGCTTGCAGGGTGATATTCAACTGTGGGTCCATTTTGTTCTGTATGCAAAGTGGGTTACTCCAAAACATGCAAATCTGATTGGTCAACTAAAGTAAGCATGATTGCTGCATAAAGAAACCAAAATCAATAAAAGTGAATAAAGGTGGCAATATACCTTCGAACAAGCTTGCCGATTGTTAACAGCCGGCAGTGCCTAGCCTGTATAAAAGGCTTGCCGCAAGTTCAGCCAAACTGTTCCGTTTTACTAACTCCTTTGAATACAAGACTTGTTGTTTGGAAACCCGGCGTCTACCTTGTGTTTTTCCGAACAAAAAACTACTGGCGACGAAGATGGGATCGTCCTGAAAGCGCGAAAACTGCACGCGGTGATAAAAGAAGCCCAGATGACAACCAAAAACATGCCTGCGAAACAACGCACCGCCCGCACCCTCAAACCCCAAAGAAGAGGATTGGGATTCCTGTGACAGACCGCTTCCAAATGTATCTGGGAAAGCAATGAAATGGAAAGGAATTTCAGAGCAACGTAAGAGGGCTGGTTTTCCTAACCACTGTGGGCCAACGTTTTCAAAAATGGCAAAGGCTCTAGCGAAAGCCCCGAGAATGTCAAACAACTAACGTTGGCCAGAATTGCAACGAATTCTCAAAAGCACACTATGCTCCGATGGTGTAAATTTAATAAAGCGACACGAATTCTACAGGAGAGACCAGAGAAGAGGGAGACCACCGTCGCCGATTTCGTTGCTGAACTTCGAACAAATAGGTGGTGAGTGTGAATTCTCAAACCTCGACGAGGCAAAATGAGGATCGAGTGGTGTTGGGTTGAGAGAAGCGCGAACACACAGAGTAAATTAACTCAACAAAACCAAACATCAGTGTAGCCAAAGCTATCGCGGAAAGCCACAGCCGCCGAAACAAGTCGGCGAAAAAATCGGCTGTCACTATGACAAAAATGAACACACATAGTGACGAAAACGAAACCCAACCAAAAGACAAAAAACAATCTTACCACCACCACGCACCACGAAGAGTATGGCGAAAACACCTTGACTCTAGCGAAGAAAGATGACGAGGTCCACCGCCTATACCCACAACAGAAAAGAGCGCAAAGAAAAAGAAATTGGCGGGAAATGCGCTGGCTCCGGAGGAACCATCCCCCGAGAGCCGAATGCAGATTTCTCGATGCCATCTGCCAGGGTCCTGCAAAAAACGAGGGCATATCGAAAAAGTCTGCAGAAACAAGAAAAGCTACAGCCAACGAGACACAGAAATGCCCCCAATACACAGCTTAGCCAAAAAATGAACTGAGAGAAAAGTGGCAACCAAGACAAGCGAGCAAATACACACCAGACTTCACTATAGGAAGCGCTCAGATGGAAAGCGGGAAGAAAGTTAAATCATTGTAGAAAATCGAAGGGAAGCCCTGCAAGATTGAAAAGTGGACTCGGGGTCCTTTCTCTCTATGGTTATCGTGGGACACAATAAAACAGCTAGTCCCAGATATCCAAAACCAAAAGAATTACAGAAGCAGCACCTAACTCTCAAGGACTACCAGGAAACCAAATCCCTTAGTCGGCATGGCGACATTTCCGAGTCACCTACAAAACAACACGTCAAAGTGCTACCGCTGACCATAGTCGACCGAGATAGACCAAGCTCCTCGGCATCGAATGGTTCGCACCATTGGGCATCGGGATGACCGGATCGAATCGTAGTGACTTGCAACCAGCTGGAGAAAGACCTCATCCGGGAATATCCAGGGACGTTTTTGATGGCTCACTTGGCAAGTATGCAGGAAATCCCATTTCTTTCGAGTCTAAACCCCCAAATAGCCCCACGAAGAATAAAAGCCAGGCGAGTTCCTTTGCACTAAAGGCAAAATAGATGAGAACCTGGACAAATTAATAGCCAACCAAGGGGTTCTAGAACCTGTGGACCATGCCAAGTGGAAACACCTATAGTCACACTGTTCAAACCCGACGGGTCCGTTTAGAATCCTGTGGGACATATAAGGCTACCCTGAACCACGCACATTCACAAACCAAGCGCATACCCGGTGCCAAGTAGTCCAGCATTTGCCTTCACTCCCTGGGAAAAGGAAGTTTTGCTTTAAACTTCGACCTAGCACAAGCCTACCAAACAACTTCCAGTGGACCCAGAAAACTGCGGAAGCACAGACTATAGTCACCCATAAGGGCGCATTCAAATGTCACCGACTTCAATTTGGAGTAAGTGTAGCCCCAGGCGTTTTCCAGAGTCTTAAATGGAACGCCTCCTAAATGGCAATCAAGGAGTCGTACCATACTTTGAACGATGTCCCTGAATCTCAGCCAAAGATGAACCCACTTAAAAAAAAAGACTCAAAGAAGTACCAAACTAAGTTTAGAGAATCTTGGCCTCAACGGTGAAAAGAGAAAAGTGTTGCCCTAGTTAAGAATAGTGTTGAATTCTGGGCTATTAAATAGACGGAGAGGGATATCACACACAAGAAAATTAAAGCTATCAAATGGAAGCACCAGAAAACCAAGAAACAAAACCAAACTACAAGCATTTCTTGGACTGAATAAATTTTTATAATGCTATTCCTACCAAATAAAACCACAATAGCAAGAACCATTTACACCGTCTATTGGACAGAAAAAGCAATTTGGACTTGAAGGTTATAGAGAGAAGAAATTCCTTCCAAAAAATTAAAAACAAATTGCTAAACATCAACAAACGTTCTCAATCAAAATTTAGCAACACACTGCCAATTGAGGGTGACCTGCAATGCTTCGCCATTGGAAGTCGGTGCCAATCCTGAAGCCACCAACTGCCTCATGGCAGAGATGCAACCCGTCGCTACTAACTTCAAGGACTTTGTCTAAAAACCGAGAGGAACTACAGCCAACTCGACAGAGAACTCTCAGCAATTGTCGCTGGAGTGAAACGCTTCCACGAGTACCTTCTACGGGCTGACTTTTCAAATTATAACAGACCACAAACCGCTAATCGGAATTTTGGCGGAAACAAGCCAACACCAAATATCTTTATCCAAGAATGACTAAGATGGTCAGAGTTCCTAGCAAGCCTATTCCTACACTCTTACACAATCGACCAGGGAAAACCAAATTTCCCATTCGGATGCTTTTGAGCAGAGCACCCTACATGAAGCCGAGAAGGACGCCGGCACCAGTGATGGCAGCATTACAAATAGAGGACTTGCCCCGATTCTACCCATATTAGCTTATGATGTCGCCCAGCCAGCTGCGAAAGACTCAGTGACTGCCCGCATTCTCAGCTGCGGTAGGTAAAGGCTGGCCGCGGAAAACCAAAAAACTGAACAAACTTTAAACCTTTCCCGGTACCAGACAGATTGAACTTTCGATTCAAAAGGGGTGTTTATTGTGGGGTGATCGGGTAGTCATTTTCCTAAACAAACTACAACCCAGGGTACTTGGGATGTTACACGAAGGGCAACCCGGGAATTGTTGAAAATGAAAAGCCTGCTAGAAGTTATGTTTGGTGGCCGGGTATTGATAAGCGAATAGAATACTGGGTAAGCTCGTGCAACAAAATGCCAGGGAATTAGAACCGTCCCCGCCTAAAAGCACCCATTAGGGATCTGGAAACCCCCGCGAGGCCCCTGGTCAAAGAATCCACATTGATTTCGCGGGTCCTACCAAGGGCATACATTCCTGATTTGTCGTTATGCCTACTTTTCTAATTGGCTAGAAGTAAAAATCATTCCATCAAACGACAACAGAAAACTAAATCAAAACAACTAGACAAACTCTTTTTGCCACCATGTCTACCAGACGTCCTTGTATCAGATAATGGGCCACAGCTAACCAGCCTACAATTCGAGCAATACCTAGCCTTCCCTTGGTATAAGAAACATGCCCTAAACCGCGCCGGCTCACCGGCTGCAAACGGCAGGGCTGAGAGAATGGTTCCGTTTACCCCAAAGCAGGATTAAGAAAGAATGGACACCGGAGATGTCCAACAGAAAAATAAAACGATTGCTCTACTCCTCCAGCACATAACTCCCAGTACCCACGACCAACAAGTCCCCAGCAGAATTGCTCATGGAGAAATTAAGATCACAACCTTGATAGGTTGCCACCCAATTTTACGCCAGAAAACCCCCCCAACTCCTCTACATGAATTAGAAAATTTGAAATAGGCGAGTTGGTTTACCGCTTAAAAACTTCACCGGGGACTCTGTTTGGCTACCAGGACAAATCACGCAATAAACAGGCCCCAAAATCCTACGTTAACAATTGACGACGGCAGGGAATGGAAAACGGCACAGAGACCAGCTCCGTTCCCGAAAACATAGAACGAAAATACAGACATACACTCATACATGGAAAAAAAACGGTGATTGGCAAACCAAAGGGGGGGGCGGAAATTGCGAGAAAAAACAAATAAAGAACCGATACAAACAAAACCCAAAGAGATTAACAAACAAAAAAGGCAAATAAAAGACTCACTGTTTGAAGAGACTGGCGGAAAAAGCCCCATCGGAAGGGGACAGCCACGCCAGCTCAACCTGCCCGAGAGGAAAACAGGAGGGAGCGGCCAAAACCAACCGGCCTAAGAAACTCAGGGCGCAGAATCGCTGATCACCCTTTCCAGACGGTTTCCAGAGAGAAGGACGGATGGAAACACAGCCAGCCCCCTCCGCAACCGGTCGAAGTCTCCGCCGAAAGTGAACAACTGCGCAAGTCCAGTCGAGTCAGGAAAAGCCCCCGCCTACCCTGCGCGACTACATCACCACGTAGACTAACTAAGGAACGGATCGTGGTTCTGTATGCAAAGTGGTATCCTCAAAACATGCAAATCTGGTCAACTAAAGTAAGCATTGATTGGTTCACTAAAGAAAGCGCAATCCAAATAAGTGAAAAAGGCGGCAAAATTCGAAACAGCTGCCGATTGTTACAAAGCCGGGCAGCTAGCCTGTATAAAAGCTGGCCGCAAGTTCGGCAAACCATTCCGTTTTACTAACTCCTTTTGAATAAAGACTTTTGTTGTTGGAACCCGGTCTACCTCGTGTTTTTCTGAACAAATAACATATTTATAACATTTAATTATTCCAGATGTTATCTGACGTCAATGTTAGCATTTAGTTATCTATAATTAATACTTTTGCTTATATCAAGTAGCTGTTGCAAACTACATAATGCACACTTACTTTTGTCTGGAGTTGTTTTGTCATGGTTTCCAAATAAGATCATTACGCCTGCCTCAAGCACTGATTTTGTTGTCTGGCTACTACATTTCTTTTATGATTTCTTTGATGAAGCCATAGCATCCTAATTAATATTGATAGTTATTTTTTGTTAGAGAAGTAAAAATATAACTACCATATGCTGTAAAAGGTGTCTTATATTTGATGCTTGTCTGAAACTGCCTACCATTGTTGTAGAAAAATATTGTTCTTGGGAATACATCCCATAAATATTGTGCTTCTTATTAAATAAGTGGCCTATTCTTTATCATTAGATAAATTCTTTACGGCAACTTCACATTATAAATATAATTCAAAACAAGAAAATAATAGGTAGAATTGGCTGCATCATTCCTGTTTTGCCATGTTAAGTTGCAAAAAGCTCACAAAATTATTGCAGAGGATTATGTACATGGAAGGGACACACTCTGTTGATGGCTTGCAATATATGAAATTTTATTTTAATAATCCAAGCACACTTGTCAGTTCAAAGATATAAATAGTCTGGAAACAAACCAAATAGACTACGTGTTGAATATAAACAAGTGTTGGGTAATAGTAGTCTTACGCTTTAAATCTCATCACTGTGTGGGCACATTGCTGTACAATTCCTACTGGATGCTTCATTTCTTCATGGCATAAGAAGCAGCTTCTAGAAATAAATAAGAACTACTCTTTAGTAGTATGTTAGATCAAGGTCACAAAATGTGCATAATCATAATAACTAGGTGGCACACATAGAAAATCAGAGATTCTGACTCTGGTGTCATCAAATGATTAACTGGATTTCTGTAACTGACATGGTACCCTTATGTTCCATGGGACAGTTCTATTTGCATTTTCTATTTTTCTACATCACTTCATCAGCGTGCCTAAAACTATCAAGTTTGTCTTGAAAGATCTGTAAGAATCAGGGGGGGAAATGTTAGGTACCATCAGGAAGCTTGATCTCCAGTTAGATCTTCCAGAAATGGCATTTGTCCTGGTCCCCATAGTTGTTCTCCTTGTTTCCAGCCAATCTTATTTATTTAAGCTTGGCTGCAGCACAGGTGAAATCACAGCATTTATATTTTGAACTTTGTGTACTGATATTATGCAATGCTTGGAAACAGGATATTCTCCTATGAGCTGTTCAGAGCATCCAGTAGTGGGAAGTGCTTCAGTCTCCGCATTCATAGGCTGAGTTTGATTTGTGGAACATTCCTCCTCCTCCATGTGACTCCTTCTCAGTGTTCCCCAGTTTTTGCTCAGCCTTGTGCGAGACAGGCAGTGCTTTTGATGCTTCCTTGACCGAAACAGGAATCTTAGTTCATGAACAGCAGGTTTGACTTTAATTCAGCTTTTGTCTTTCATCTTCAATTAGCCTGACTGTTTAGGGGAAGCGCCTTTTCCGCCCTCAAAAAAGGCGGCGGGAGGTTTCTGGTGCTGCTCTGCACCTCTCCCCACAGTCAATTTAATTGCTTCTGCCAGTTTGGTTGCCACTGTGCCTTTAATTTCGTTTCTGTGCTAGCGGCTTGATTTTTCATAAAAAAAAAAAAATGGAGTCATATTGCCTTTACCCCCTCTCCAAACACCATTCCTTTAGCGGGGAAGTAATTAGTGCTAATTTCCCCTCTTTTCTCCACCGTTCCATTAAATTGAGAGCCCCTGTCAGAGGCAGACCCCTTAGAAGGAGAAATGTCTGAGGATGAAGGTCTTATTCCTGACCAGCCTGTTTTTACAGGCTTATTCCGGCCACAAATCTCTCTTGTTTAAGGCAAAGAACATTGCAGGCCTAAACAAGCCAAAACCATCTGACACACCTAACCCTTCAGGAGAGGGACCCAGAGACATGATCACTCAAACCCACGGTAGTTGGAAACAGAGTTAATTCCAGTTCCCACCCATATTTTCGGACGTTGGTGCAGAAGCAGTGGCGCTGTCCTGCAGCCAGTAACACCTCCCCCAACTGGGACATTGATAGTAATATTTCAAACTTTGACTCTGATTTTCCAAAGTTACTGAGTACCCCCAAGGTAGGTGAGCCTGTAGTGGCTTCAGCCTCCCCCTCTATTCCCAGTGAGGCACTGGAGGCCCTAAAGCCGTGAGGAAAAATGGGTTGAGCTAGCCCTATTTGCAGAGCTCATCAGTTCTGCGTATGGGCTATCAGACTCAGCCACAGCTGCCTCCTTCATGCGGTCATCTCTTAGATGGCTTCGTCTTTTGAAATAACACGTTTCTTCTTCTAACATTAGTGGGGTCGCACCAAGATATCGCCCAAACTGTATGGCAAGCTGCCTGAATTTCTGCCGATGCTACCTATCCCGCGAGTGCAAGTTTTTCAGCAAGGGCCATTACCTTCACATGTCACAGTCACGTCGCTTGCTATGGCTTAAGACACTCTCGCGCGCAAAGCAACTTCAAACGCAACAATCCAAGCTGCTCATCCCCATTGTGGGGAGATAGATTGTTGGCCCCTTTCCCTGGACTCCGCCTACTAATTGATAAACAGCAACAAGAACGAAAATTCTCTCTTCCCTTTTTCAAGTTTAGATCCCAGAAGCCCCATCTTTTCAGAGGTGATCCTCTTCGATCGTTTCTGATACAAGAGGACCTCCATGTTCTTTTCCATGATCCACCCAGCAGATTAACCAGGACAACAACCAATAGGTCCGATTCAGTGGATAGAAGTAGAAGAGTGGTTCAATCCAAACATCATTTCAGGGCAGCGGGGAACAGGCCCTTCCGGCGACCAAGAATACTCCCGGGGCCCAATTCCCCATTGGTGGATGCCTTAAGTTTTCGCTGACCAATGGGGACTCCTCTACCTCTGACGTCTGCGGTCAGAGATACAGTTAGATTTGGCCTCGTGCTGGGGTTAGATCCACTTCCCCCAGATTCCTTTCTGTTCATCCCCTCCCTCCCAGAGGACCCGTCAAGCGTAATCTCATGGATTCTGCTATCCAAACATCTCCTGTTATATATGAGCAACCCAAAACCAGTAGCAACAACTCAACAAGGGCAAGGTTTTTATTCACATCTTTTTCATTGTGCCAGAAAAATTCAGGGGATGCAGAACGATATTAGATTTGAAAAATCTCAAACCTTTCTTAGTATATCACAAATTTAAAATGCATACCCTCCAAATCAATATTACCTGAGCATCAGGAAAGGTGGACGTGCTCATATCCATAGATTTGACGGAGGCGTACCTGCAACATTGCTATTCGGCCCCTCCCATTATAAGGTTTTTCTTGAGATTCTGCTACAATAACCATCATTTGAATATGTGACCCTTCATTCGGATTAGCCTCTGCCCCCAGGACCTTCACCAAGGTCCCTTTCGCAGCGCTAGCTGCCCACCTCAGGAAACATCCCGGTACACCTCCAGTGTAATCTTGACAATATTTTATCTCTTCTGCCCCATCAGACAGTCATTTTAGACATTCAGAAAGACATTACTAATCCCCTAACAAGAGCATGGCTTCTTAATAAATTGGAAGAAGAGTCAATTAACAACCAATCGACATGGATAATCTCATTTGGAGGCCGTGTCATAGATATTAGGGTGGAAGGCAAGGTTACTATCCACCAGATAGACTAGAATAGCAATTTCAAAAATTGGTTAAAGAAGATCAGGTTGCCTTAAGAGCGATGTCCTTCATGGACCTATCAAAAATTGTTGGGCAAAATGATTTCAAATGTATTTCTATTATCCTTGGCCTGCCTCCACACTAGATCCCTCCCAGTTGGATTTTCCTGGCTACCATACTAGCCGATCCGGACCGAAGGCAACTACAAACACAAAGTCAGGGTTCCACAAGGTTCTCAATCTCTCCTCTGGTGGTCTTGGTGGTTTATCAAAGAGGCTGTCTCTTAAGGAAGGCACAAAGGCTCACCTCACCCACAGATGCCAGCCTGTTTGGAATGCGGGAGCTCAAGTCCAGTCGCTCACAACCCAAGGCGATGGTCCAACATTAGTAACAGTCGTGCAGCATAAACTGGCTGGAACTTCATTGCAGTACACCCTTGGCCACTTCGCAACTTCTTCCCCCAGGTACGACGGTCAGCACATACTGATACTGACAGACAAATGCTAAACAGCCAAAATTCTCACATAAACAAGCAGGGCGGGCCACACATATCGAAGCAGCCTAATGCGGGAAGCGGAGCGCCTGTGTCGCTGGCGGAGAACAACATACTTTCCATCAAAGCAGAACCACATTTGGGTTGTTCGAATACACAGGGCAGGACTGCCTAAGCAGAGCCACCAAAGATCAATCGGAATGCGCTTCTTCCCACCGATCCCTTGTTTCAAGAAGCAGTACGGACATTTGGTCAAGCCGGTGGTGGACCTATTTGCCTTCCCCTCTCAACACACTCAGCTCCGAGGATTTTTTTCCAGGTACCCCCATCCCAGAGGCGGATAATTTTCAACTCGCTCCACTGTCATTGCCCCCGGGCTCCTGTATGCATTCCCTTCCACTTCTGCCTGGTTCCCAAAGTCATCCAGAAGTTACTAGACACAGAGAGCGGAATTACTTCTAGTAGTGCCTTATTGGCCAGATGGGCCATGGGTTTCACAACAGAACCTCCGCAAATCTCTTGCGTAGTCCCCCCCCCGGAGAATCCCATCAAGGCAGAATCTCATTAACCCAGGGGTCCCTTCAACATCGGACCCCAATGTTTATATATTGACTGTCTGGAGTTGAGCAGAGTGGGTTGAAGAGCAAATAAGCTCTCCAATCAGAGTTTATTGACACTATCCTAGCTGCCAGACACCCTCAACAATTCGCATTTACAATGCCACAGGCCATCTTCTTGCCAAATGGGGTAGTAAGTTTCAAAATTGATCCTGCCTCCCCCTCTGTCGCTCAGATTCTTCGAGTTTTTACAGGAAGGGACTTGATAAAAGGCGATTGTCACCTAATACGTTAAAAAGGCAGGGTGGGCCGGCCCTTGGCAATCAGTTGTCACGAAGGGGGCCTCAGTTCTTCTTTTCAATCAATCTATCCAACGCATAAGAGCTCTTACCTTCGTGAGCCAATGCAGCCCAAGCCAATTTTGCGCCCTCCGCCTAAGCATCTGATTCACCTCTGGTCCATGATAGTTTATCCCACTGGCGATTCTACACAAGCGAGCCCTTGTCACCTCACTCAACATCTAAGGTCCTTACTCGAACCATTGATGAAAACACCATCAGATCGTCTCCATTTCACATCTACTAAACCAGTAAGTTTTCCTGGACAAATTCACCCTGCCCACTCTCGTATACTTGCGTCAAATTGCTGAGCCTGTCTGTCAGACAGACGTTCCCTGCGGCTATTCAATGCTATGCTGATTCACGTAGTGCTCCTTTGCCTGGAGATCCCAGCATTTACTTCAGCAGCCAAAGTTTCAATTCGGCTTTCATTACCGAGCACATATCGGAGACTCTCTGATGGGAAGATAAATAGCTTCCAAGATCTTTTTGCCGCCCCAACCATCGCTACACTTAGTGGATGGAAACTACAATTTGCGCGCACTTGCAAGGAGTCTTTGATGTTGAGGCGTCTACCTGTGAATCCTTATATCAAGCATGAACAGGCTTCAGGAAATCAGAAGCTTTATTTGTGCTCCTTTCAGTCCCATATTTCTTACAGGTTACTAAAGGTTTCACCATCTACGATCTTGGACCGTTGGATAGCTGGCGCCTGCCAATAGCCAAAACATACACAGACTCAATCTCACCCTCTGCAGCTCGGTACTAGTGGGCCATAACAGCTTCATTCCAAGCAAGGGATGATGCTGCAGCAACTTCAACAATGGGCCAGACATGGGGCCACACCAGCAGACATCAATAATTGAAATCGGCGGGGCCGCCAGCTTGGGCTTCCCCATCCGCCTTCATGTAGACCACTACCAAAATTTGACTGTGTTTGTCCTCTCTCTAGGCTTTCTTTTGGCAAGAAGACTTCTTGCAACGGCGGTCCACAAGAACCAGAAGGCAGGAGATCCCAGAACAGAACGGAGTCCTCTACCCGTAGACAGACCAAGCTTTGGCATGTCCCACGACTGAGATGTTCTAACAGCTCATAGGAGAAAGGGTGTTGGTACTTACCTGATATGCCCGTTCTCTTTGAGCTGTGAAGAGCATCCAGCCCCACCCTTTTGTCCATCTGGTGGGGTCCTGTTTCGACCAATGAACTTTTTAGAATGTGAGGATGAGAGCGCTTATTTCTCTCGTCTTCGCCAAAACTGGTGAGCACTAAGGAGGAGTCACGTGGAGGAGGAATGTTCCACAAATCAAGCTCAGCCTATGAATGCAGAGACTGAAGCACCTCCCACTACTGGATGTTCTTCACAGCTCAAAGAGAACGGGCATATCAGATAAGTACCAACACCCTTTTTCTATTAAAATTCTTGCCTCCCCCTTGAATTCAGAACAACTTACCTGTGAAATATTTCTCAACTTTGTAGGCAGTTTCACTGACCCAATAACAAAATATGTCCGGGTTGAGGTTCCCAGCCCCATATTCTAGATTCAAAGGAGCCAGTTCTCCTTTGAATTACCATATCCATTCTCCACATAAACTTACATTTCAGCCTACATCTAAGATTGCAGATCTTCAGGAAACTTAAAAAATATATAAATTGATACTAATTAATTTTGAAACAGAGAGAGTGCTGATTGACACTCCTGTGGCCTGACTGGCCAAGTTTCCTGCCAACTCTAAATATTCTAGGGTTGTTGAGAAAAAGAAAGTCACACAACTAACTTCCAAATGCTTTTCAGCAATTGAGAGCAGAAAATGCTGCCATGAGGAAAGGCTGAGTTAATATTCTACAGCAATGGACCCCAACTTTGTGGGCACCAGGGACCGGTTCCATAGAGAAAGGATTTTCTGTGGACTGGAGGGAGAGTGGTTTTCCATGCACCCCACGGATGGGGTTTGGCTTGTTTGCACAGCCTGCTTGCTGGCATGCTGCTGATCAGAACCAGTCCATGAACCGGAGTTGGGGTCCCTTGTTCTACAAGTTACATTCTACAAGATCATAAGTCATTTCTTCATGGTGCTATAATATGAACAGCAGCACAAAATAGCTTGTATGTGAATAAAGGACAAGGTGATTGGTAATTTTTATGAACATTCACATTTATGAACAAGGGTTTTGCTATTGCAAACAAAGTGGCAACTAAAAGGTTTTATCACTGAGCTTAAAAATTATTTATTATTTCTCAGTAAACAAATATATTCTTTTTTTTCCTATTCTCTATCATATTATTTTTTATCTTTTGTATTTTTTTCTTATGTTGGAGCACTGAAGCAACATATTCTTAAATATTCTATGTAAAATCTTCCTACTTCATATCATGATTTTAGTATTAATAAAGTTTTTACATCTACACGTTAGAAGAGACTTCTGGGATTGTGTTTATGGAAGGAAAGGTTAATCCTCCCAGTGCACTATAATCCCAATGAAATTTCTATCCAATTTAAATAACAGCAACATGCTATTAATTGGTCCTCTGTGTTTATTAGATGTAACCAAAGACCTTCCATTGCACTAGTCTCCAATAGTGGAGATTTACATCCAGTTGTTTTCTTAAACATAGTCCACGTCCCTCTGTCATGTATCTCTTGAACTCACCCAACTCCACTTTCAAACTGAATTATTTTCCCTTCTACACTTCAGCTGCCTGGGAACGTCAAGGTTCAGAGATACAAGCTGAATGCACAGGTTGTTGAAGTGCAGGAAATCAGGAGACAGGAGACCAGCGTAACTTTAGCTCTTTATTCAAGGTATAGATCTGTGTAGCCTTTAGCGAGCCACGGCAGCTCTTCTTATAGAGCTAGCCAGCGGCTCTCACCCAATGACAGCT
>BHFT01022190.1:0-12674 GCA_004320025.1 Laticauda laticaudata
TCTCACTGTGTTGTGTCATGTGCAAAGTCATGGAATCAATCATTAACCAATTCATCACCCTCCACTTTGAGTCAAACAACCTACTCTCCAAAAAATAATCTGGTATAAGGAAAAGAAACTATTGTTAAAATTAAACTCTTACAGAATTTCTGGATCCCTCCCTAAGTGGATTACTGCATTCCTGTCAAACAGACAACAAATAAGATGGCATTGGACATTTCCATTGAGCACAAACGGAAATGTCCAAATGCCATCTTATTTGGTCTAGAGGACAATAATGGCAATGATGATATCACAACTGTCCACAATATCATCAGTGATTATCAAGCATCAACCATCTCCCCAGATGAAATACTTGACATTTCCCGCATAGGAGTTTCCTGCATCGGCCCAGAGATCAAAAACAGGGATGGCTCTGTGGACCCACGCTTTTATAGAATCATTTGCAAAAATGAATCAAGCAAATGTAAATTCATTTATTCTATACATTCACTTCCAAAAGGAACACTAACCATAAGAACCTCCGTTCTCGCCCTGACCTAGCCATATAGCAATGTGCCCACTCCTGTGTAATCTGCACAGAACTAAAAAGCCATCTAGACAATGGAGAGAAGGACCTGTACATTAACAACCATGCTGACTGAATCAAAAATAAGTCACACAACCTGCAACTCAGCTTTAACTTTCAATCACAACCCTACTCCAACCAATCCAACATCACCCAAGACTAGGTGATGTCCCGTCCCAAAAGGCCCGGTCTCACTGGCCGACGGACACAAAACGAATGCAAAAAGGACACAGCAGACGAGCAAAATTTCAGGGGTGGCTCCATCCATTGTCATCCACTCCAAAAAGTGGCAAAAATTTGCATATACTTATATCTATTATCTTGTAAGTGATTGACAAATAAAATAAAGAAATAAATAAAATAATGCATTATAACCACTGTGCCACCATATATCTGGTTACATTATATTTATATACCTCCCAGAGCCCCTTTCTGAGGGAGATGAATGGTTAAGAAATATGAAGTACAAATAAATATATATTCTGTATCCTATGATCCAATTTTTTAGAATATTTTGGTGAAAAAGACCTAAGCAGCATAACACTTTTCTTCTGAAGTTCTTTAGAATGGAGTCAAGATGCTGTCAACTAATTTCATATTAAACTATAGTGCACATTCTACTTCAAAATGCAAATACAATAACTGAATAAATCTGTACTACTTCAGTAGATGAAAAAGGTCACATTTTCTGAATATTCAGAATATAGCTTAAACCATTCCCAAATCTGTATAAAATGTATACATGGTTAAAACTTTTGGGCTATCCAATGGAGTCTTCATGAATGTTGAGTAATCTGGAAGAGAAGAGTTTGGGTCTATACATTCAACTTTGATTTTTGTAAATGTTTTATTTGAATATGTGGCCCTGTTGAAAATATCAAATGCAGCAATTATATACCCTTTATCATCAAAGGAAACACTTTCTCCTGTATGGTTTATGAAGGAAGTATTTCTTAAAAACTTGTGGAATTAAATTAGATGGAAGGTAGAGAGGAAATGATTCTAGGGGAACATTCATAATTATCCTAGCATAAGTTAAAACTAAGATGATTTTTGAGAGTGAAAATCTACTAAAGATTATGAGAAGGAGAAATCATTCAAATCAGTTGCCTGGGCAGAGCAGCTTGGTATACATATTTGGGAGACTAATTACTTTTAATATACAAGAAACTGTTATGTTCAAGCGTGTTGGATGTCTTTCTTTCTTATGGTTTGAAACTTGCCTAAGTCCTGACTTATGACATAAATTCCAGAATTCATACAGTCATAAGTTGAGAGCTACCTGAATTCTAATTTATGATATGTACAAGAAATGTGCCAACTATTTCAGCACCGAACTATAGATTGATCAACTACTTTCTCAGTACTTCATATATACATCACCTATCAAACTAATAAGATTTCTATTTTCTAATTCTCACTTGCAAAAGTACTTACAAAAATATAATGGATAGGAAATTTCATATCTTCTTTTTACCTGTGGAATCTTGTAGGTGCTCATGATGTTTGTCATGTGGACATAGACTTCGGAGGTAGGGCCCCTCATGACTCCCACAATCTTATTCTGAATATCACATCTGTAGTTAGGGATGACCTTGTCCTGAGTAGACAGAAGTCCCATTGAGGCTAGATAAGTCCATCTTGCCAAAAAGTAGCTATTTAAGATATGGAAGCCCAAACTTATATTGGGTAAGACTTGGGTATGCTCATTAAGTTTCTTCCCAGCAAATACCAAGGCTAGAATATCCTAGTAATTCTGAGTGAACATCTTATGTTATGAGCAAAACATTCCAAGTTATTACATTTTTCAGATCCTATCTCTAATTCTATCTTGATGTTGTCATTTTCATAATTGGCCTCTTGAAAATAGGAAACTTATTGACTTCCGGATGGGTGCTGTATTGACATGGAGCTGAGGAGCAGATCACCGCTCTGAAAGGATCTGATTTTTGCTGTTTGGTGGCTTCCAGGAGCATGTTGGACCTTGGAGGGATAGATAAATGAAAGGGGAAGACTTGGAGATCTCAAGGAGGTGCCACAATCCCAGAGACTACAAGAGAATCCCCCAAAACCAGCAGCAGAAGAGAGAGATCGTACAGATTGTGACCAAAGACATGGTAGCCCAGCAGCTTAAAGAAGAAGGAAGAAAACAAAGAGTGGAGAACAGCAAATTGAGTAGTGAAAAGGTGAAATTAAAGAAGATTTCCAGAAAATTGATTTATACTACAAAGGGAAATTGAAAATTGAAACTCCAAACTGAACAGTGTAGCGAAACGGTAGAAATATCGGAAGGAGTACTAAGAAATGGCAGTAATTCGTGCTAATTAATGGAGTGCTGAAAATAGAGGAGCTGAAGGGTGAGACAACTGTGTTTACTTTTATCTTGGGAGTTGAAAAGTGGGTTGTATAATTATATTTTTTGGCATTTGATGTTTGAGAACTGTGGAAAGAAAGAGAAAGTGACAGTGACAGTGTCCAAGTGAGACAGAAATATCGGAAAAACAGCTGAGAATAAAAACTTGAAAGGGGAACAATTGAGACTTTGAAAGATTTAAGAAAAGGATTGAGGAAAGAAACTTTATAATTGCAATATTTGTCTGATAACTGTGATAATGAAAAAAGGAAGAAATAAGATAACTAAGATTTATAAGTGGACTGTGCGGAGAAAAAGAATAAGAGTAAGAAAAAGAGTAAGAAGAAGAAGCCAAAACAGAAAGGAGAAATGAAACAATGAAAGTGACTGAGCAAATTTAAAGAGGACATTTTGAACTCGAACTAAGAACTGGAATAAGGTATTTATCAAAAAAAGAAGGAGGAGGAGAAGGAGAAGGAGAAGAAGAAGAAGAAGATCCATGGACATCACTCAACTGGTCAAATATAGATGTAACGAAATAATATTGGTAAACCATAATCTTAATAGATATATATGTGTTAGAATATTGAGCTAAGAATACTGGTTAATAATTCTTGAATAACTGGACAATTGAAAGTGTGTTGTATAAATATAGAACTCAGACCTTTAAATAATAATCATATAGTAAGAAAATTAGATATTTTTATTCTTTGATAAGCATATAATTAAGAACTCTAAAGAAATAGATTAATTGATATTTTTATATATAAGTAAAAATTTAATTACTCTAATGAATTGACTGCTTTAAATTAATTAATAAAAGCCCCTGTCCACACTGCACCAACGGATGGAAAGAGGATGTAAAACGGAGGAAACACTTGTCATCCGTTGGTTAATGCAGTGTACCGTTCTGTACTCACTGCCTCCGTTTTGCTTCCTCTCTATCTGTCCAGCATCCGTTTATTGACGTTACATCCACTCAGAAAGTTTTGAACTGCTCAAAACTTTTGAGCGGATAATGTATCCAATGCGTCCGTTCTGCATCCGCTAGGCATCCGCTAGGCATCTGTTCTGCATCCGTTACGCATCCGCTAGACATCCGCTGCGCATCTGCGCAACTCCATCCACTCCAGCGTAAACAGATACAGGGAGGAAGTGGAATGGATGCAGAACAGATGCAGAATGGATGCCTAGCGGTTGCAGCACAGAAACAAAGCATTTAAAATGGAAAAACGTTTGCAGAGGGACCTATCTCGGATATTAAGGATGTCTAGACGATGCCTAGAGGATGCAAAGGGACACCTAGGGGAAAACCTATACTGCCTATAAAAAGGGGAGCAACTCATCTGGATCTCACTTTCAGACCAGTAGCACAGCTGTGCAGACCTCTGCAGCCTTCATTTGACTCTTGCTCTCCACAGCATCCAGTCATGTCCACCATGGATCGTAACAAAGTCCTTTTGGAGCCACCATCATTCTGCAACAGTGCGAAGCCATCTACAGGCTCTGTGAACTCTACTACGGGAAGAAAAAGAGGTGGCCAAGAAGCGTCTGGGTCCAAAGATGGATTCCCAGAAGAGCAGAGTACAGACTATACAACAAGCTGATGGTGGAGCTCAGGAACGCAGACACTCGTGCATTCCAGAACTTCATGAGGATGCCTCCAGCCATGTTGATGAAGTTGTGCAGCGGCTGACACCCAGGTTGACCAAGCAGAGCACCAACTTCTGGCCCAGCCTGGATCCTTGACTCAAGGTGGCACTGACTCTGCGCCACCTGGCCTCAGGGACCACCTACAGGAGCATGAAGTACGGCTGGAGGTGCCACACAACACCATCAGCATTGTGGTCAGAGAGGTGGTGCAGGCCATCATCGAAGAATACCTGGAGGAGCTCCTCCAGTGCCCCTCCACTGAAGAAGGCTGGAAGAAAGTTTCAGAGCAGTGGTATCAGAGGTGAACTTCCCACACACCGTTGGAGCCATCGATGGCAAGCACGTCACCTGCAAAGGTCCAGCCAAGTTGGGGTCCACTTATTTCAACTACAAGGCTTCTTCAGCATCGTCCTCTTCACCATGGTCGATGCTGACTATAAATCATGTACATTGATGCTTCAGGCAACGGGTTCATGTTCAGATGCCCAGGTATACAACGCCAGTGACCTCAAGGAGGGGTGGAACACAACCTCATCGTGGGCTTCCCAGATCCAGACCCACTGCCCAACGACACGCAAGATGTGCCCTATTTCATCATGGGGGATGACACCTTCTCCCTCAGAACCTACCTCATGAAGCCCTACACCTCCAGATCTCCTCACCCGTGAAGAGAGGATCTTCAACTGCAGGCTGTCCAGGGCAAGGCGGGTGGTGGAGAACGCCTTTGGCATCCTGGCCAACAGGTTCCAGGTACTTCTCACCACCATGCAGCATCGCTTTATTGAACAACAAGCTGTAAAAAAAAATGACCCAAGTCAAGTGTCCAAATAAACTCTACAGGTAGCCAGCTACCCAGTCTCTGGTGCTCCTCTTGGTCACTAGGAGGTGTGCCCAGTCTCAGGGTGAAGGGTCCAGGTGCTGTGGAGGTGGCTGGTGCTGGAGTGCTGGTCTGAAGCCCCACCTGGGTGCCTGGCCCGAGACGAAAACAGGTGACAGTGTGTTGAGAAAGCTCTCGGACAGCTGGCTCAGACCCATGATGTTGAGAGCTCCTTCCTCCATTCCATGGGGTGTCAGCCCCAGTCCCGACAACAGATGTACTGAGGCCGGGCTTGCTGTGGGTGGAGGAAGGAGCAGTGTAGTGGGGCTGTCTGGTCTGCAGCTGGGTGAGGACTGGCGTGGGTGGCGTGTGTGGCGTCGGTGGCATCAGTGTCGTGGGTGTCATCGGTGTCATCAGTGGAACCGGTGGCAACGGTGTCATCCAATGACTCTGTGCCTGGACTGGAAAGGGGTGCTGCCTGTACTGCTGGACCTCCTGGTATCCGTAGCCCTGGTAGGTGAGGGCCTGTGGGAAGCCTTGGAATGGGAGGGACAATCACCTGGGTGGAGGAGCAGACCTGGACTGGGTGGGAGCAGGTTTCTCTGGATCTGGAGGGTTGTGAAGCAGCTCGGTGATCCGGTCCTTCACCACCTGGTACGCGGGGTTCCGCCATGTCCACGAGGTCTGGTTGACATAGGTGAGGAAGGGCTTGCGGTTGGAGGATGAGGAGTTGGTTTGGACCAGCTGAGAGAGGAGATCTATGCTGGTCCGGATGGTGTCCCTGATCTCCAGCAGGACAGTGTGGCTCTGCCCCTCCTGATGTCTGGCTCTCTGCCTTTCTGTGGAGGTGGAGCTGGGGGTGGATGTGGGTACGGCTGTGGTGGACACGCTGTCTCCTTTCTCCCACCGCACCAGGGAGTCCTCCACACATTCCACCACGGTTACAACACCTGTCCGCGGGTTCTCCGCCGTGGCATGCTCCACAGAAACCTGCCTGGAGACAGGAACTGACTCTCAGCCGGAAGAGGACTGGCTCTCAGCAGGCTGCCTGAGAAGAGAGAGGTAGACAGAGGGGCTGCTCCTCGATGGCGGATCTCACCCTCCAGGAAGCTGCACCTGGCCATGACATAGATCTATCTGTCCGTCAGCTTAACTGTGGCCTGGCCAGATTTCTTCTGGTGCAGCTTCCCGTACCTGGTGTGCATGTGCTTCCACCAGCCAAGGAGCACCTCCGAAGTGTAGCCCATACTCTCCACCTTCTCTCTCCAAGCAGCATGCTTCCGCTTGGTGTCCCTGTACAGCCGGTGTCCCTTCTGCCACAGATAGTCATTCTCTCTCAGCCACTCCAGCACCTCATCCTAGTGTTCCTCCTCAATGGAGTATTGCCTCTTCTCCGTTGTCGCATACACCTCTTCCTCCATTTGCAGGACCAGATGGGTCCTTATCAGAGAGGCTCCCAGGTAGTAGGGGCTGCTCCTCCACACCACCACCACCAGCAGCACCAGCAGGATCATCATCATCATCAGCAGCAGTAGCAGCAGCAGCATCACCAGCAGGATCATAATCATCATCATCATCAGCAGCAGCAGCAGGATGATCATCATCATCAGCAGCAGCAGCAGCAGCACCAGCAGCAGCAGCAGCACCAGCAGGATCATCAGCAGCAGCAGCATCAGCAGCAGCAGCACCAGCAGACCAGGAGCAGCAGCAGCAGAGTAAGCACCAGCAGCGCCAGCAAGACCAGGAGCATGAGCAGGACCAGGAGCATGAGCAGGACGAGCAGGATGAGCAAGACCAGGAGCACGAGCAGGACGAGCAGGACCAGCAGGATGAGGATCAGCTTCAGCAGAGTACGCAGCAGCAGAAGCACCACTGCCAGGAGCAGCTTCAGCAGAGTAAGCACGAGCAGAAGCACCACCGCCAGGAGCAGCGCCAGCAGAAGCTCCAGCACCAGAAGAGCGAGCCCAAGTAGCAGAAGCCCAGCAGAAGCAGAGTCAGGGACAGGGGGCGAAGGGTTGCCCTGTCCCTCTTGCCTGGGTTGGCGGCAGGTTGCTGAGGCTTTCGCTTCTTCCCAATGGTTGTGGGGTTGCTGGCTGGCAGGGAGGCTGGCAGGGAGGCTGGCAGCACCAAGGCTGGCAGGAAGGCTGGCACCAAGGCTGGCAGGAAGCCTGGCAGGCAGCCAGGCACGAAGGCTTGCAGGCAGGCAGGAACCAAGGCTGGCAGGAAGCCTGGCAGAAGCCTGGCAGGAAGCCTGGCAGGAAGCCTGGCAGGAAGACAGGCAGGAAGGCAGGCAGGCAGGCAGGCAGAAGGCTGGCAGGCAGACTGGATGGCAGGGAGGCTGGAAGGCAGGCAGGCAGCAAGACTGGCAGGCAGACATGAACCAAGGCTGGCAGGAAGGCAGGCAGCAAGGCTGGCAGGCAGACTGGCTGGCAGCAAGGCTGGCAGGGAGGCTGGCAACAAGGCTGGCAGGCAGGCAGACAGCAAGGCTGGCAGGGAGGCTGGCAGAAGGTGCAGCAAGGCTGGCAGCAAGGCTTGCAGGCAGGCATGCAGGCAGGGCAGGCAAGGCTGTCAATCCGTCCGGCAGCAGGTCTTTCCTCTGAATGGTGACCTGCTTTCTGATCTGCTTCCCTTATATCCGCGGGCTGAAGCAATACATCCTGCCCACATGCGCAATTAACGCTAGGCATCCGTTAGGCTTCCTCTGTGCATCTGCTAGGCTTCCGCTCTGCATCCGCTTCATCCGCTCGGGTCCGCTCTGCTTCTGTTGTATCCATTCCGCGTCTGCTTTGCTGAGGTCCCCCGGAAGCCTTGCGGATGTGCCATCCGCTTCCATCCACTGGGCTTCCGTTCCGCATCTGCTTTCCATCCGCTGCATCCTCCCGCGTCCGTTCTTTCGTCCCCGCGTCCGTTCCTTTCCGTGTTATCCGCTCCAGTTATGCAAATTTTCGCCCCTTCTGAGAGCGGATAACAACGGATGGAATATTTTTCTCATCCGTTGTGTCCTTTTTACTAACATTTTGCATCCGTTGGGCAGTGTGACAGGGCCTTTAGTAAAACCACACCTAGAGTACTGCATCAAGTTTTGGTCACCTCATTAAAAAATGACTCTAGAAAAAGTACAGAGAAAAGCTATCAGGATAATTGGAGGACTGGAGACTAAAACATTTTACAGTAAAAATGTACTAAAAATGCCGAAGGACGCAGGTCATTTTGTGAGGTTTGCCAATAAATAGTAAAGTACAAAAGAACAAAAACAGGAGAGAAATCAGAAGGATATAGGTGAGGTTTCATTTGTTGGCCCTGACAAATGATCGGGGTATCCTGGTACTCCTTGAAAATACCCAGAACCAACACTATGATAAAAGAGGAAGAAAGAGACCAAATGGCCAAAATGGACCCAAAAGTTTCCTCATATGTCAGATATGTTACAGTTTTTGGAAGACATGAATTCTGTTCCTTGTTTGAATTCTGATCTTCTGGGCATGGAAAACAGTCGTCCATATCTAGGGAAAAAATCAGATTAGAAACATAACTGTTCTAAGATGAAACTGAAAGAATATGAATGCGCTATGCTGAGGATAGCATGAAGTTTTGTTATATCAGTCTAATCTCTTCAGCCCTGTAACTGCTGGTACAATAAACATATGAGCTTTTCTTTTAAGTTAAATTTTATTTGGAGTACAGGTGGAAAACAGATACTAAAAATAAGACCAGCTATAGAAAAAATTATTGAAATATTTACACATATTTGTTTATAAGTCAGATTTTAGAAATTGATGAAACTTCTTGAAACATTTTTGCAAATTGTTTGCTAAGACCAATTTATTGAATCTGAGAAGGACTGACCAGTAAAAGGTCACCAGGATCTGCCAAGACAAGACTGGAACTTAGGTTTCTCACTTCAAATTCCATACTTTAACCACTATGTCAATTTGTTTACCATGACTGAGATGACATGAAGCAAAAATGTGGGTGATGACATAATGAAGAAAATGAAGAATTAGAAATCAGAGTCAGAGCACCTTTATTTATGTCATTATCTTTGATATAGAGAAGATGTGTAGTAGAGGCATGGTAAGAAAGTTTTACAGCAGATTAAAAACCACATGTTTTCATTGTAGGAAGTAGATCATTACAATGACATTGCAAATACAAAGGAGAAGGATGCATGAAAAAGGAAGGCTTGTTCATGACAATGGTTTTTTTTCTACAGAAAAAGTTTTCTTAGATCTCTGAGAAATCAGGATAACTTTCCTCTGATTCATTATCATGTCCTTGTACTATGAAGTGACATTAATTATTGATTATGTACAGTCAAGCTGGTGTCAGCTGTTACACATTCATTAATAGACATTCTCCATGGAACATGTCCCTAATCTGATCTTTTAGTCTTCCATCGGTACATTCATCAGCACTCTCAATGCAGCTATTCACTTTGCAGCTAGTTCTGCAGATCTTTGTCCTTTGTCTTTGACCCACATTAGAAGAAGTGTTTTGGTCAATAACTATCATGACAAACCACATCATTTAGGTTCTATCACCATTGTCTTAATATGTGAATGTTGATTCTTGCTGTAATATCTATAAAATATTTTTTGGGGAATTATTTTGGTTCCAATTCAATAGTTCCACTTTTTAATGTTCTCTCTCTCTCTGTCTCTCTCTCTCCCACCTGCCCTCCTCCTCTCTCTCTTTCTCTCTCACTGTATAAAACATTTGTTACAGGTTTGCATTATTACATCATTTCTGAAGGTTTTTTTTCCTTTTTCTTTTTTAACTTGATGGAATATTATCAATTTGTCCTACCCCCTAAAATTAATTATTTCAAGGGTTCCCTGCCATATCTTTTAGTAATTCAAATCAGAGAGATACTAGAATTATCCTACAGTTCATGTCTATTCAGTTAAACATTGACAACATAGATCTGTATTAATGAAAACTGGTTAAACCTGCTTGACCAAATGATGGCTTCTTCATCAGTTTTTAATATGTCCTCTTGGAAAGTCACAGTTCCTATTCCACCAACTTTGACTTTCAAGAAGGATTTGTTTGGGAATGTGACCCAATTGATGACATCACATCCAGCCTCTAGTTCTCCATTTTGATTGAAAGATAGTGCTTCTCCTGCAGTATTATTGAATGAGAGGCTTCTTACAATTTGGTTGAACTAGAGAGCAAAAAAAGAGGTTAAAGGGAGGAGACAAACAATTCATCAGGCTCTGTAAAGTGATGAAAACCTATGTGACAGGCAAATTTTGCACTCTAGATTATACTTGTAAAAGGGAGGTAGTTAAACTTAGCCTTGTAAAGCAATTTATATAATACATTCATATATTTTCAATTCCCAATTCAAATATTCAGGAGAAATTCAACAGTATTTATTTTCCTTAGAGGAACATTGTTTTGAAAACATTATTGCTGAAAGACTCAAACAAATGGACAAACCAGGGATTCTGCAATTAATTAGATTTTACAGAAAAATGCAGAAGAAAAAAAATTAATTGATTCACCATATTGTATATGCATGCTGTCATTCAACCAATTCAGGAAATTCCCACTCGTCTCATACAAAGTTAAAAGGAAGATAATAAGAAATAGTTCAATGCTTTTAGATATAAAATTTTTAACAATGATGGTTATCACTCAACTTACATTTACAGGAAAGTGTCATGTAATAATTAAATTCCGTTACAAAGCATTCTGAAACATATAAAAAATAAATAGAAGCAGTAAAAAAAACCAGGGTGTTTAATGTATTGCAATACTGGAATATTTTTTTGTTTGTCTAGGAGATATTAACATAAATACTAAATGAAAAGGAATATCGCTGATGGTTTGAATCCTTCTGTGTTCATAGACAGGCATTTTTCTTTTTTCTTGATCCTATCTGTTTTTTAGAATCTTATTTTATTAGAGTGGAAATAAACTGTAACCAAAGCAAAATGATATTGAAGTAGATATTTAATATGGCCATTGTTTGTTGTAGAGACAGTTTTATATATTTGTGTGTCTGTGATATATTCACAAAATGGAGAGAAGAAAGACATACAACTTGAGACATTACCTTCAATGGATGAAATTTGAGAAGTTCAGTAAGTCCAATTTTACCTATGCTTGTTTTATTTTTGAAAGAAGTTGAATGAGCAACATGTATTGTAATCAAGGTCTTCCCATCTCTAGAAGGGGACAGACGTAAAATCCATCTGAGCTGTCAGAATCTAGATTTTACTATTTACTTTTAATGGTACCTCTTCAAATTTGGACAAAGAGGGAAACATTCTCAACATTATNGGAAACATTCTCAATATTATCATTATATCAATTTCGCCTTGAATTAACACTGCATTGACGGTGCTATTCATGACAATGCTGTACATTTGAATCCCTTCTTTTACAGTATCAGCAATGTTAGTAAAATAAGAAACAAATGGGAATCTTTCAATGAAGTCAAAAGAGATCCCATTTTGAGCAAATATTGGTATCACATTTTGTACAAACTTCTCCCCATTGTTATTATTCACAGATACCACTCCAATCCATATCCATTTAAAATATTACAGTAGCTGAAGAATTCCCTTGTACTGAAGGTCCATATTTGGAAACATTTGGTGATAGAAACCAGCCTGTTTGTCCTGATTTGTCACTGGAGCAGAGCCATACATAAACTATAGGAATCATCAGAGTTACCAGATTTCTTCCTCTTTCACCTGCTATCTCAAGATTCTTATTCTAGGAGAGTATTATTCGCACATCATAGATGACTTAAGTATTGATCTGGGAAGCTACATTAAATGTTCATTGGGAAGTGAACATTAATCTCTTGGGCATTTTTTTTATGATTGCTACTGATGAGATCTATAATGGAGTTCTTTTTCCACTTTTTCTTCAATTCCATCTTTTCTCCGAAAATACTTACATGGCAAGAATAGTACAGTGAGTGCTATTAGTTCGATTAGGTTCGGATGTTCATCATAATTAGTTACAGGGGAACTCAACTTTGCTCCCATCTCCCCCATGGAGCTTTGTTTTTGTGAAAGAAGCAGTATCATTTGCATAAATATGAAAATTAAAATATAATTAAATGAAGTAGCTAGTACATTCTCTCCAAAGAAAAGGCCTTCAGTTCCGCAGACTAAATCTAATCTTGATTAAAGATTGGGGGTGGGGGGATGCTAAGTGGACAGACATAAACATCTATTCTAGAACATTCTTTGCTTGGCATTTGATGATCCAATATCAATCAAAAATATAAAGGCACTAAATATATAGAAAGAACAAAGTCT
>BHFT01022191.1:0-36904 GCA_004320025.1 Laticauda laticaudata
TACAATGATGTGGGATAATACCCGAAGGAAGCTGAACAGCATACATGTAAGTACCCACGAAAACCATAAAAAACATAGATAGATAGATAGATAGATAGATAGTTAGATAGATAGATAGATAGTACCTAACTCACAAGGGATTGAATGTTTGACTGTAAGGCCCAACCCAAAGAGATGCAATAAAATCATTTTTTTTAATTTGCTTATAGCTAATAGACAGAATCCTTCCAAACTAAAGCTATAACCTTCTAGCATAATAGATGCAATATTGGGCAATTCTAGAATATGGCTTCCCTGAATGTCTTCCTCCCTCTTCCATCTACTGTGCACTGCACAGTCTCTTAATCTGGGTTTTTCGCTGCAATATCTGGAAGTTGAGTCATGGTAACTGGATTTCTTTTATTGTTGGTTCAAAACATTTCAATGCTTACCCAAGTGGCTTTTTCAGTCTGAAGAAGACTGAAGAAGCTACTTGGATAAGCAGCAAAACATTTTGAACCAACAAGGAAAGAAGTGTAGTTAACATGATTCAACTTCCAGACAACACTACCTGGATGACTGACAATCTTGATCGACACATTCTGTCTACAATGTACAGCTTCCTCCCTGGGGAACCACAATGCTGCTGAGATTCCCACCTCTTTTTCAGGTCCACATTCCATGGCATTCATAGTGTTTAAATATATGCAATTACTCATGTACTGAGAACAGGACTATGTAGTTTTCAGTTCCATTTTACAGGATTTTTTTAGTGATAAATAAAAATTGTGTTAAGTTCATGGCATACTTAATACGTCTTTTTAAAAGTGAGTTCTCTCCATTGCCAAATATAACTACAAAATGGATAGGCAGGATAGGGGTGTGTGTGTGTGTGTGTGTGTGTATTTATTACAGGGGAGAAGTCTTTTATTTCTGCTATAAATATTCTTGAAACAAGCCCCTAATCTTTTCTATGTTCAATTATACAAAAGATTGGTGAAGGAGATGATGCCTATTTTATGGGCATGCAAGGGTTACAGCAGAAACCAGACATGGAAGTTAAACATGTTTGTGACAGAATCCCTCAGCTGAGGAGAGCATTATGGTAAACAATGATAAGGGAAAGCTAAGTTCTTTGCTGAAGGCAGCAGGAATCAGAACCATGGTTAGCTCCAGTGGTTGCTTTTTTTCCTGGAACGGTTGTAGCAAGTGCAAATCATTGCTTCTTGCACACTCCAAAAGCAGACAAAGTCTTATTTAGGTAACCATAATCTTGGAGGAAAAATGCTTTGTCTCCACTGTTGCCTATGGAGATGTTGACATGTTCTTGGAAATGGAACAGATTCATTTCTTAAAAAATGAAATAGAACTTGGCTAGGAGAAGATGCTGCTTCAATATGGTCCTCTTTGGCTGTAGAATAATTTACAGTCAGAGATTGATATGCTCCAACTCCTTTGGCTTTTTGGAAGCAAGTTAAATGAGAATTATCCTCGAGGGTGTTTTTTTCTAATTAACAATAAAGTGACATAAACATGATTATGAACTCCAAAGTATAAACCAATGTAATATATTGGTTATTGATTGATTATAATAATAATTATTATTTTATGTAAACTGACAAGAGGGGCATGATTATGACATGTTTAAGAAAATCATATATGAATAAATAAATAAATAATATGTAGTATGGTTAGCTCTCAATAGGTGTTGGGCTGTTTTGCCTTAATCCTTGTTGAATGTATATACATGAGTTCCAAATTTCTTTGCTCTTCTGCTTTCTACATTCTTTGGTGATAATATCTGAAAAGATTCTAGAAAAATCTAAAAATGTCTCAGAACCATGGCACATACTAAGCGGAACTTCTCTGCACATCCTATACAATCTCTAACTGAATTTATAAATGGAAAGCTTATAATTATTTACAATTAGATTGAATGCTGGACTTTTTTTTCTTCTTCTCCAGGTTTCAACTATGTTTCTATACCCATACACCATTATAATGCAGTTGAAGTCTTTAATATTCCTTTGCTGGATGTTGAATCATTTTTCTGCAAACATAAATGAGAGATGGGATTCTTTTTCTCTATTATAACAACATTCAGCTTCTCAGAAGGCATTATATTACAAAAAAACATAGTTTCAATATCAGACCTAGGAAGTTTTGATTTTGGCAGTTGGTTCTTAAGGTATTCTTTCAAGCATCTGATTTGTCATTTTCTTACTCTTTTCTAAAATTATCTGCACATATTTTTACATGCCCTCTTTCAGTGGAGTTATTTTGATGTCAGCTTATCCAAACAAAAGTCTTCCAGTGTTTAAAAGCAATGAGACACAGCTCCAATACTAACACATTCATAATGAACACATTCATGATGAATAAGTACTGCTATGGCAAACTACAGAGAGTCATCAAACAAAAGACTTGGGAAAAAACATGTATAAAAATTAATATAAATATTGTAGTGGAAAAAACTCCAAAGAACATATCATAAGTGAGCCTACTGTGGGCTCACTTCATGTTTATTTAAGCAAAAAACAAAACATAAATTAGCAAATGTATAAAAAGGATAAAAAAAATAAGAGAATTGTGATTTTTATAGAAATGTCACTTTGTTTTATTCATCCTGAATAATTTTCCATATCTTTTTTTCCCTTTTCATAAAAAAACAAACAAATAAACCTAGAGGCTAAGTCCACTAAATTTATGTGGTTTTTTGTCCAAAAACACAGAGAGGTACAAAAATATGAAGGCCTGAACAATAGCAAACACAAGATCATAGCCCATTGTAACGTCTACCTTTTTTAAAAAAAAAAATGCAAGTGCAATTTGCAGCCTGGCAAAGATGCTTTAGATCAAGCAGATAATTGCTTGTCTTGAAAGTACTCACAAATCTGACCACAAAATTAAGCAGTCCTGCAATATTTCACTTTGGCTTGTGCAAATCGATAAATTCAGTGTTGGGGGAACTTTATAGAAATAGGCAGCCATCATAAATTTTACCTGGATTATAACTATACATCTATAAATCTATATCTCTATAAACATACATTACAGATAGGCAAACATCTCAGTGTCTCTGTCCTTCTCTCTTGTTCTTTTGCAGGATCAAAAAGCTCAGATCCTCCGCTGGCAATTTCCTCCCATATTTTGGAATTCCAAAATGGAACCAATACAGAAAAACTCATTGATGATTGGTATCTTTTCTTAAGGACAAAACAAGATAACTAAATGCTACACAAAAGGGAGGTCAGCAGCTTTTTTTCAACCCCTTTCTAAAAGGTAGAAAGGATCTGCCTCTCCTTCTAAATCAAGAAAGTAAAAACTCCTGACACTGAGTATTTCAAAAGGAACCTTTTATTGAGCAGAAATGAAAATAGGACAAAGGCAAAGCAGACTCTCAATCCCATTTGGCAATAAAGTTAGACTTAAGGCATTAGAAACTCCTCCCTCCAGTTTGATGTGGATTCAGCCAATCCACAGGTGTGAAGATGTTATTGCAACAGCTATTTTGAGAATGAGATAAGAAGGCATTCCCAGGGTCATCTTCTTTCGGCTTTCAGAGTGAAACAACCCAGATGGCCCTCCCCCAGTACATTCCCCAAAAGGTGAGAAAATCTCAGGGCATTCAGGTGCCAGGATAAAGGTTAGAAAATAGTAGTTGTCAGAGGAAATAAGAAAGAATCACATTTGAGGTTCTCCCCCTTCTCCCAATTGATATCACTTTAGGGATCTGACTCTCTCTATCTCTATTTGTCTCCACCTCAATCTTTACCTCAATCTGTATCTCATTCCCCTCAATCTATCTATCTTTATCATCTCTACCTTTATCTTATCTGTATCTCTATCACCTCTATTTCTATATCTCTATCATCCATATCTCTGTTTTTCTTTTTCTTTTGAAGGATTTCTAAGCACTTTCTCAAGACATAAGTCGCTTATTTCACTGTCATTTTTTAAAAAGTAGAAATCTTGAGCTGATTTATTTCCAACATACAGCATTCTAAAAAGGAAATTACAGTATCTAAGGATTTTCTTATGTTTAATTAGAAGGTAAAAGTCTTGTCCTTGGTTTGGCCAGAATTTTGTAAGGCATATGTTAATATTTAAGGACATGGATCAAATAATTATTTTCCCCTCCCACACACTATATGCTGAGTTCATTTTAATAGGTCAACAATTTGGAACAGTTTCAAACATTAAATAGTTCAAAATAGCAACAGCAATACCACTTAGACTTATATACCACTTCATAGTGCTTTAGAGTCCTCTCTGAACAGTTTATAGAGTCAACATACTGTCCCCAATAATCTGGGTCCTTGTTTTACTAACTTTAGAATGATGGAAGGCTGAGTCCCTCAGAGAAAGGTACTTTCAGCCTTTCAACACTGGTTAGGATCAAACTCCGGGCAGTAAGCAGAGTCAGCCTGCATTATTGCATTATAATGACTGTGCCACCAAAGCTCCTAATGTAGCCCACAGTTTACACAGTTTTAAATCTAGTTTATAAAACTAGATTCATACCAAAAGTGAATGAAAAAGTGCCATAGGAACTATGAGCAACCATACCTCCATAGATAGCAATAATGAGCATAAACTTATTATTTTACACCATATGGATCACTTTTAAAAAATTGTATATAGTCACCCCTCTTCTATTCTACTTTTTGTGGACATATTTTGCTAAGTTTCATAAGTAAGAAATTTCAAATATATTAAAAGGTAATTCAACACAGAATTTTAAAAAAAAACATATGCCTGTCTTCACTGCTTTATTCTGACATCTTGCATGCTAAAGCTGAACAGAGATTAAAATGAAATCTTAGGTCACAGTCAATAGACAGATAGGAAACGAAGCATCCAGCTAATATATCTATTGGGTCTTTGGTTTCAGGGTTTGTTTACATGACATCTCAAATGGTCTATAAAACCAGTACAGTGTTTGTATCCAGCATCAGGTTTGCAATCAGTAAGTTGTCTTATAAAAATAGTCATCAGCAGAATGTAGCTTTCATGAGTGAGGAATTTTGGCTTATTCCAGTCTATTAGTTGTTAGAAGCGTGAAAAAGCTATGTCTAAATAGATTTAGGATTAATCCATCTTTCTCCTAAACCCTAGATATCAAATGAAATTTGATGTGCAGTGATCTGCTCTGGAAAACAAAGCTCACCTCCAAAAAACCTGTCTAATGTCCACTGTCAGTACCTGCTAGGTGCATGTAATGTAATGCATCAGTGAACTTGCAAGATTATGCTATTGTAGTCCTACAACAAAGTAGACTTACTTCATCGATTTCTGTTTCCTGTATGGTTCATCTGTGAGGGTTTCTTCCATCTTTGAAAGTACAAACCTCCTGCCCACTACTTTTAACTGCTTGGCTGGATGTTTCCTAAGTTTCTTTCACTGACCATTAAACCACTGGAGGCAGCATCTCTTCTCTTTCTTCCAGGCCACTAATGCATTCCATTACAGTGCACTCCATTACAGACTATTCTGCAGGTTAGCCCTTTGACCTACAACGGGCCCAATGTTCCACAATAAAGCCATTCTCAGAGGATCTGAAGATTCCTGTGCATATGAAGAGAGCACTCTTTCACACATTCTCCCTCTCTCCCTCTCCCTCCCTCCCTCTCTCTCCCTCTCTGTCCTTTCTTGGATGTGTTAAAAAAGTGTGCAAAACTCCAAAGGTGTTGAAACAACAGCAATTCACACCTCAGTATGTGAGAAGTTCTCTTTCTCTCTCTCTCTCTCTCCCTCACCCCTTTCTCTTTTTCATCTGAGCATATACAGGGAGGGAGGGAGGGAGGGAGGGAGGGAGGGAGGGAGAGAGAGNGAGAGAGAGAGAGAGAGAGAGAGAGAGAGAGAGAGAGAGAGAGAGAGAGAGAGAGAGAGAGAGAGAGACTTGTTTTTCTGAAAAATTGCAAGGTTGATTTTTTCCAAATAATCTCTTATTTATAATAATAATAATCTCTATACTTCTCTGCAAAAAAAGAAAAAAAGTAAACAGCTGGGATAATACTTGCAAACACCTAGTCTATGCAGCTGCAGATATTTCTCCCTTATAATCTTTGGTTGAATCTTTTGAGAAGTATAATCTTGATTCTCCAATCAGAAAAATACCTTAATATTGTTGTCTTAATTTTGAATCTCTGATCTCCAATCAGATTGCATCTTACCACCTGCAAACTTCAATACTGTATGTTTGTGGGGTATGTGCGTGTTTCCACATGTCTTATAATTCAGAACCCAGCAAGGAAAGGTTCCAAAGAACTTTTCCTGAGACTATAATATGTCCTAACCTTATTTAAAAATGAAAATAAAGTGACTACTTGTCCACCAACTTCTGGCCATTTGCTTTTGTTTTTCTTTTTGACTTTTGGCATGGCTCATTGGCAGAGTTAACCTTTTTCTGGAGATGATGCCCAACTGAGAAGTATGTTTCAACTATCCTGGTTCGACTTATTATAAGTAGTCTGAAAACTAAAGTAAACTGAGCAGAATTGCATACCTTGAATATATGCAGCTGAAGGCCACTATGCCCATTAACACAATGTCTTCATGTTAACAGTTTAGTGTACATAACAAATCTAATATTAAGAAATCATCTGTATGAAAATGCAGTAGTCATACAGAAGGGGTGCTGTCTTAGACGCACTCATACAGAGAAAACAACTTGATTATTTAGTACAAGGTAATACAAATGCCAACAAGAAGCAGAAAGAAAATAATAAAGTTTTTTTTTTTTTAAAGGGAGGTTAGAGTGGCAGGATAAAACAGGGAACTAAAAAAACCAAAGAACTTCAGACTCAATGAACAGAGAATAACAGAAAATAATCTAGAAATTCTTACTCAGAAAAACTGAGAGCTAAGAGGGATGAGGATAAAAGCGTATGCATCTGGGGAAAGGCAAAGGATCACATTAGAAAGAACTAAAATGGAAGAAAATAATCAGTAGAATCTCTTTCTTTTTCTTCTCTCTCTCTTCCTTCCACTCCCACCCTCTCTAAACAATTGCAACAGAACAGAATGACATAAATACAGCAACATTCCCAAATGGTCTGCAGGTTTGGAGCTGATAATAAGTATTGGCCAGCTATTCACAATAATATCTGAGATGCCTTGGGTCACTGAATATCTCCCCTAGATAGAACTATGAAGATTTGGTTCTATTTGAGTCTTGGCCACAGGTGTGTGATAGAGCCTGTATCTTGACTGTGAAGGCCGTGATCTTTTGTGATTTCTCTCCCCCCTCAAGTGCTATTTATTTTTTTTAATATTTTTTATTATTTTCAATATTGTCTGCCATTCAGAATTAGATAACTCCAATATATCAATCAAGTCTGTTTTTGCATTATGTGGGAAAAAATAAATGATTCAAAAGAAGGTTAATTAAGATGTATTGCAGAAAACACAAGGATTAACTACTCTGATCTCTCTCTCTCTCTCTCTCTCTCTCTCTCTCTCTCTCTCTCTCTCTCTCTCTCTCTCTCATCTCTCTTATCTTTCTCTCCATCTCTATCTCTATCACTATCTACCACTATATATAAACTATATCTATTTTGAGAAAAAATTACTCATGGGATGATCAAATATGAGATGATTACTTTTGCAAAATTAGATTCATAAAAAAATATAATCATAATGGAAATACAATTGTTGAATTAGCATTAGCTGATTACAGCCAAGTAGGTTTTAATGACAATTTATTTGCAGGTTTTATCAGTCACTTCTTCAGATATATTATACCCATTTCTGTTTCCTCCTGATCACATAAAGCAAAAGTACAAAAATTCTAACTGCTGAACCTGGATTCACCAACGTCAGGAAATGCATGCAATTCAGACCAGGAAGTGAAAGCAGACTAAGAAGCTTTAGAACCATGGTAAAATGTGCAACAATAAATAGCATACACTTCAATCACTCCCCAACAATAAAATAACATCAAATGTACATTCAGAAGATATTCGAAATAAAGAATGAATGAAGTAGATGAACAGAATGTTCTTTTATAGTGGAAAAAAAATGCTCTTCTCAAGGTTGGATGATGAATTTCATAGCACAATATAATTAGTAAGAACAATTCTTCTGCAATCAGGTTGAAAGTAGTATAATACGTCAATCCTGACCAGAAGGCATTTCTTCAAATAGCTTTACTTCAAGGACTATGAGTAGCATGGACTGAAAAACAAAACATTAAACAGTTGTTGGAGAGCAAATGTTCAAATCTATCTCTGGCTTTCAACCATGTGTGAAGTGGTAATTCTCCCCCCCCCCCAAGTTGGGTGTAAAATGCCATGTTTGTTCCTAACACATGAGCTGTCTTGCATTAACTGTCATGTAAATATATTTTATTCCCATCACCTTAAACTTTCATTTTTTTCTTTCTTTCTTTCATTTGGATTTTCAAAGGAAAAATCATTTACCCATTCATCCATATACTTACTGGCCAATAGTTTATTAGTTCATTTTGTCATCTCAAAATGAAAATAAAATAAAATCTAGATGCAATTCTGACTATAAAAAGTTTGAGAAATAAAATAAAATGTATAATAAACAAAATAAAATAAAGAAGTATAATACTGTGCTAATCTTATTTTTAAGGTGTATATTCTTTGTTGAATCATATATACATACATATATATATATGTATATAATCCCGCCTACCAATATCCCGCCTACCAACCATTTGGAAACCTGCCCTCATTAATAAACGAGTACCTAACATGAAGAATGACACCAGACCCACACCCAGAAGACCCAACACCCAACAAGTCCCACAAGATGCTACCACCACACTTTCCCCACGCAGAAAAAAGATTCACACCACACAGAAGAGGAGACATGACCACAGAACCAGAAGCCATACTGCAAGCTGCACCACTACCCCACTTCAAACCCCTCTGACCCATACAAGAAGCAAACTGACACCCACCAGAAAGATGTGGCACGACCACGAACTACGAAGCCAAACAACAAGATCACAGCTCACCAGCTCAAATCCCCCAGCAACCTAAGACTAACCTGAGCACAGCCAGGCCCCCACCTAAGCAGAAACACACCCCAGCCAATCAGAACACAGCCAACCCCCTACCAATCAGAACACAGCCAAACCCCGACCCAATCAAGTCACACCCCCCACTAAGCAGTTAAAAGGAAGAAGCAGCTGCAAGCTCACATTAACTCTGAGAAGCACAGAGCTGAAGAAACAAGCCTGAAGATGATGAATGAGACTTCATTGCCTAGATACTTCAATTCTACGCAGGAGAAAACCCGAATAACCAAAGATCCATATATATATATATGTGCTGTTTAGCTTCCTTCGGGTATTATCCGCCACATCATTGTAGTTCTGTTAAAGTTGTAGCTCATTGTAGTTCTGTTAAAGTTGTAGCAACGTTTCAGCAGAATCTCATCTGCCATCATCAGGCTTCTGTAAATGGAAGAACTTCTGTATGGAAGAACTTGTATGGAAGACTGTAATGGAAGAACTCCATACAGAAAGCTGATGATGGCAGATGAGATTCTGCTGAAACGTTGCTAACAACATTTAACAGAACTGCAATGAGCTAACAACTTTAACAGAACTACAATGACGTGGGGATAATACCCGAAGGAAGCTAAACAGCAACAATGTTAAGTACCCAGCGAGAGCTTAAAAAAAAACCCCAACAACAATATATATATATATATAAATATTATATATATATTATATAATATATAATATATATATATATATATATAATTATATATATAATATTATACTATACTATACACTGCACCTCTGTGGCGCAGTAGTTAGAGTGCAGGTACTGTAAGCTACCTCTGCAAGCCAGCTGTTCTACAGTTTGTCAGTTCAAATCCCACCAGGCTCAAGCTTGACTCAGCCTTCCATCCTTCCAAGGTGGGTAAAATGAGGACCCAGATTGTTGGGAGCAATAAGATGATACTGTAAACCGCTTAGAGAAGGCTGTAAAGCAGTATAAAGCAGTATATAAGTCTAAGTACTATTGCTATTGCTATATGCCTGTTCGAAAAAGAGGACATTTTGTTGTTGATTCTTATGTTTCCATTTTGAAATGGGAGATATCACAGAAGATAGAAGCTACCCAAATAACCCTTTTCAATCTGCGGCCCTCTAACATATTTGTTGCTGCAGAGATACACACTGCTGTCTCCAGATGTAGTGCATTAAAAGTTAATTTACATTTGTGTTATTACTTTGCTTGATTGTTTTCGCCTGCGTTCTTCTTTAAAATGCTCAAAGATATAATCCATATGGAACAGCAGTGACTTTTTTTTCTGCTTCCCAAACAAAAAGATATATAGTACTTTTTAAAATCCAACTGTTTTATCTTGGTTTCACTTGCTTGAATAATGGCCCGTAGATAGTCAGTTTAATCCTTGGGGTGCTTTTTTGTACATACAACAAACTTTTTTTCAAGTTTTGAAGTGCTTTATTTTTTATTTTTTTTTAGAGTGATGGGGGTTGATGAAATAGCTTCTTTCAAGTAAAATCTCCTCACTTCAAAGAGGGATGGGGAGAAGAAAAGAAGAGATACGTTTACTATTTCTTATTTATCTGTCCTCATTCTGGTTTACCCTGTTCTTGTCTTGTACAGTATGAACCACAAGACTTGCTAATAAGCTATTTAATACAGTCACATCTTATGGCTCCATCTGTTCTCACCAGTTGCAAAAAAAAAAGGGGGGGGGCTAACTGCTCGGAATGTACCAGTCCTCAATTCTATCCANCATCTGTTCTCACCAGTTGCAAAAAAAAAAGGGGGGGGGCTAACTGCTCGGAATGTACCAGTCCTCAATTCTATCCATTTTCCTCCATCTGTCATTGTTATTAGTAGTAATAAATGGAGGCATCTCACCATGGTGGATATCAGCTAGGCTGTCATCTTATACTGTCAGGTCTTAACTAAGTTGAGCTATGAATTGATAGTCCAGCTCTAATGTGCAGAGACTCAGATAGATCAGATCCAGATAGTTGAAGGGAAAATGAAACTTAAAAGTACAGGTCAACAGGAGATAAAGTAGGAGGAGTGAACAAGGAAATGCAAAAGGAATGTGGGAAAAACCTTTACCCAGAATTAATTGTTTAGATAGAGGCGTTGGGTTCCTAAGGCGAGAGAGAGGCAGGAGGGAGGGAGAGAGAGAGGGGGGGTGAGGAGGAGAGGGAGGGAGGAGGAAAGAAGAGGGGGGAGGGAGGGAGAGGAAGAGGGAAAGGGAGANAGAGAGAGAGAGAGAGAGAGAGAGAGAGGGATCATAGTTAATCTTTGTGAACCAAATCCTGGATAAGTTAGATTTTCAATGTGTTGAACCAAATTTACTCATCTACATTATCATCTAGTATTCAAGCTCCAGTTGTTCAGTGGGTTATTTGTTTTTAGAGAACTGTACATTTAAATGTTTTTCTATAGCATCAGTATATGGGCTTCTGGCAGGCTGTAGATATGTTAGCTGCAAGGAAATAATTGCTCCAGTGTAACACTTCTTTTATCCTATGGTTGATGAGATGAAGTTGATGAGTTTGAATCCAGAATGATCAACATCTTCTCTAGTTTAGCTTGTTTCCTCAAACCATAATGGATGTGCATCTAGCACAACATTCTCCTGCCATTACTATTTTTGAAAAAATATATATGTATTTTTAGTTGTAAATCTTTTCTTTTAGGAGATCAGGATTTTCCATTTCACTCAGGATAATGTTGCAGGATCCAATCTGAGTCACTCACTGGGGCCAGCAAGTTTTTGAACTTCTGCTGGAGCCCATCTGCAGGAAAACTTCTCATTCTCCAGATTGTGTCTCCACATTCAAGAGAGTGAGAAGTTCTCTGAGCATGGGCTCCAGCATGAGTCTGAAAGCTTGGAAGAATATACCTCTCGTCCTAGTAACCAACTCAGATTGTATCCTGCCTTATGCTTTAAACATTTCAGTTCAAATGAGAGCTCCTCCTATGTGACGTAGAAGACCATATCTCTTGCTTAATAATAAGCAGTATCTAGGCAAAGTCTGTAGCCTTTGGTACATTGCAGCTGGAATGTGTAGAGTTATATGATGATGGAACAAGTCTTCAGTTTGAAGAATAGGTTGTCACAATTAAGCCATTCCACTTTAATTATGGTAGAGATGATCATGGCCGGGACTTTGTACAGCTACAGCCAGAGTCTTAACTCAGCCTCCCACCCAAAGGTGCACAATTAATTAATTTAATCTGGAGGAGCTGTTCTCCATTTCTAATGAACAGGATATGCCCATATCTTCTGTTGTGTGGGAGAGCCTGGTGTAAAATAATTAATGAACACAAATTAGAGTTGTTTCCTCATACATCCCTTTTCTAAATTGTCACGGCATCTATTACTACTGCTGTATTGTTGTTTTCCTTCTTGAAAAACAAACATGGATGATTGCTTTTATTTATAAAGCAAGCAAGTGGATGTTTTTAATTGCATCAATCTGCAAGGAAACTTAAAGTATTTGTTTCCAAAGCAAACAAAATTCTGAGTACTGTTTCTTTGTTCATTGATGGTCAGTTATTTTTGCTTTTTATGTTTTTCCCCCTCACTGTATGATTCTGATCTTGATTAAAGGATGAGCCCAGTATAAATAACCAAGGTTCTTCTTGTACACAACGTGCTAAGTACCAATTATATTTTTACCATCAATAAATCAGATTTGGCTGAATCTAGAATCACAAAGACTGCATTTTATGTTTGCGTTTAGAAAGAGGTATCACATTTTCTCCCTAATATGTATTTTTGCAAATGTCAGTGAATTGGTTCATACTGTATATTATACTAGTACGAATGCTTTTTATCTTGTTGAATAAATCACAATTAGTTGGGTTCATACAATATGCTAAGCAATCAACATGCATTACTGTATTCTATTTCATGAAAGTTCCTAAAATCTCATCTACCTCCTTGTTGACTCCCAATCTCTTGTCAAATACTGACTTTTTAATCAACAACATAAAAGTTTTTGGATAGAGGAATGACATAAGCAATACTGCAGCAACATACCACAAGTCTTGCCTCTTTGGACCAGGTGTGCAACATCACAATACTTGCAAACAAGTATAGGGTTTATATCACAAGACTACAATGCTGGTTTCACAAGTCTGTCTCAAATTTGCTTCCTGTCCTGCATCTGCAGAAGGTTCTTTCCATGCCCCAAATTAGCGCAGAATTCATTAATTAATTCACATAAATAAAGAGGTAGACAATTGCCTTACAATTGTTCATTTAGTTCATTCACCACTCAAAATTCCAGTGACATTAAAAAAAAATGAGTAAGGACTGTTTTTCAAACTTACGACATTGCAGAATCCCCATGGTCAAATGATCAAAATTCAGCTTCTTCATGATTGACTCATATTATTTATTTGTCAAACATGTACAAGATAACAAGTATAAATATGAACTTAAACATGAACAAAGGAAGTAAATACAGATAAATAGGGACAGTAAGACAGGGATGGTAGGCATGCTGGTACACTTATGCACGTTCCCTTTAAGGACTTATAAAGATTGAGGTGAGGTCCACAGTAGACAGTTTGAGGTTGAAGCTGTGAGGGGTTGAGACTGTAATAACAGAGTCGAGTAAGGTGTTCCAGAATCATATTTTCTGCAATCGAGTTTGGAGTGGTTTACCTTGAGTTTGAATTGGTTGTTTGCCCGTGTATTATTGAGATTGAAGCTGAAAAAGTCATTGACAGGCAAGATGTTATAGCAGACAATTTTGTGAACTATGCTTAGATTGGACCACAGGCAGCACAATTCCAGATTGTCCAAGCCCAAAATTTCAATCCTGGAAATATTTACTGACGGTTATAATGTCCTGGGTTCATTTAATCCCTTTTGGTGACCTTCCAAAAGTCAAAGGGGAAGCCAGATTCATTTAACAACCATGTTATTAATTTAACAACTGCAGTGATTCACTTTAGAAAGGTTGTAAGATGGAGCAAATCTCCATCTTGATAACTGTCTCACTTAGCAACAGAAATGTTGGGTTCAATTTTGATCATACCTCTACAGCAGCAACATACAAATGTATTTCCAATCAAGTGTAGGAATGAAAATGGAAAAAAAAAATCCCAATATCAAGAAGAAGGTGTGTGTGTGTGTGTGTGTGAGAGAGAGAGAGAGAGGGGGGGGGGAGGNGGGGGAGAGAGAGGGAGAGAGAGAGAGAGAGAGAGAGAACTTCTCACATATTGAGGTGTGAATTGCTGTTGTTTCAACACCTCTGAAGTTTTGCACACTTTCTTGATACAGCCAAGCAAGGACAGAGAGCTATTTAAAGAAATGAAGACACCATTCCCCCCACCCCCAACCCACATTTCCTGAGCCTGAAGGATTCTGCATCCATTGAGAATGAATAGCGTAGAGCTCTAAATTCCTCCAGCTGGAGACCTAGTCCTGATAATGGGAAATTCTGACAGAGCCATGGCGAGTGCAGCATGGCAGCACTGTGATTATTCTTTATTGCCATGGCATTTATTGCTGGCAGAATGGTGGGCAGCTCCTAACACTCAAAATTAATGTGCAGTTACAACCTTACATGGGGTGTAGCCCAAGGTGCAGTGCACTTGAAGCCTAATGTATCAAAAAGATTGCTCTTCTCTGTTCAAGTTGAGCTGGTCACTCTTAAGATAACCTGCTGCATCAGAGTTACTTTTAATAATTTAAACTATAGTTGGTCTAGAAGATGTAGAAAAGATGCTTTAAAAACAAGGATAGAAAGGATTGTGATAGTGACCTCAATAATTCATCTTTAGATAATCTGGGGACATAATGGTAGTGTGGAGATAATGACACAGGAGGGGATATGAGACTGAAGTTTTCTTCCCTATTTCTGTAGAGAAGCTAACTTAAAAACTTCCATTATTTTCAATATTGTATTTCCCAAATTGCCTTTTAAATTTTGGTATTTATTCACTTTCTCTTCTTTCCTCCCCTCATGAGAAAATACAGCATGAAATGTAATGGACCTGATCTCTCTTTCTTTCTTTTTTTAACTATGAGAGAGAAAATGAGAGTGAGAGAGAAGTAGATCTGCCCTATAGGTCTACAATCCATACAGTGCAACTAAATGGCAACACACACACACACACACACACACACACACACCACTCAGTTTCCAAAGACTCTGTGTGGTACCCAAAGTAAAGCAAAGTGGGAAAAAGAAAAGGAACAAAAATATGGCCATGGGAATATCCATTTTGAAAGCATTACTAATGCCTAGCAAAATTAATCATGACAGAGTCACATTTTTAGAGTTGTGTTTTATGAGCAGAATAACCACACTATGGTGGAAATATCCCTTCCAATTCTGACGTCCCAGTTTTCTTTTAAAATGGGAGTTGAATTGTACTCTTACCCACTTCAAACTGGTAAACCATATTGGCAAGTTAAGATGTTGTCAATTAATAAACAATGAAAATGTCATGAATACCAAACTAGTAAAGGCTGGAAATGCCATTGTTCGGATGTCAAATGAATTCAGTGTTTTCCATTCTTCATGTCCAAAGGACAAATACTGATTTTGGAACCACAAATATATTTTCTCAAATAGTAAAAAAGGTCGCAAATCACAAGGATTGTCTGACAAAGTTGTACATTTTATAAAATATGCAACATTTTATAAGGTTGTAGCCTTTAGTTAATAAAATTCTCCCTGTCTTGAACATTAATATGTGGGCTTTCTGAGCAAAGAGAAATAACTGAGAAAGAGGCCACGAGCTTCTTTTGAATTAAGGCAAATATCAAGAGTGCCACCCACATAGCTGTGTCATATCTAATTCAGATCCCAATACCTTTAAGAGAAAATAATAATAATTTAATATTTTAGAATATAGTTCTCTGGATTTCTTTCTTTTTCTTTTCTGTGGAAACCAGATGGATTCAGCTAATTATTTCTTTTCATGAAAATCTTTGTCAGAAACGGCTTTTGTAACAGATGAATCAGAATGGTGTCAAATGCATTAAAAATCCTAACAAAGAGAATTGCTAAGAAAATGACTGTTTTGTAAGAATGTTATCTTCATTTCTTCCAACTCACTTGACATTTCATCAAGGAACATTCAAGATCAGATCATGGCTACCAAATCTTAAAAATCAACTGACAACCAAAATGCTGTACATGACACATATGTACTGATGAGTTGTATTAATTGATTATACAAGAAAGATTCTTCCTCGAGGGAAAATTGTTAGAAATCATGTTAAAGTCTGAATAGGAAAATGCAGGCTTTCAGTAAGGCTGCAAAAATCTGAAGTGTTAATGGAAATAAAATTATTTGCTGCCATTTTTGGGGACAACTGTTATTTTATAGCTGAGATATGCCAGTCTTAATTTTAGGGCAAATTCTAAGAAGTGATTTGAATTAACAGTTTGATCCCTTCATTGCTAATAATGACATTTTGTTTGAGCTGAGCTTAACACCTGGTCAATATATGGAAGCATACATATATTTTCAACCAACATTGTGGATCTGTTTTTTTCACCACTATCTATTCTTCAGCTTTCAAATCTTATTGACAGCTTTGCTTCTTTTGGTAGTGTTGCATCAAAGCACTAACCAGATCAGACCCCACTTAGCATTTTTTAAGACCACCCAAAGTCAATGAGGAGCTGCTGCTTCACTAAATATTTCTAAATATGCTAGGGCTCCTGAATTAAAACTAACACTTGAAACAACTGTTAGCATACACATCCAGAAGGGGCAGAAAAATATGAAAGGTATTTACTCTGTGAAAATTGACATACTTCAGTGTGATATGGTATACAAAGGAAATAACTTCAATTGTGATGTCAAAGTGTACATGTTGACTGCTGCAGTCTTGCCAGCTATAACCTTTTAACATAATAGATACTGTACTCCGGGATACTCTATGTGTGGAAACCTGTAGGACAGGGATCTGCAACCTTAAACACTCAAAAAGCCATTTGGACTCATTTCCCACAGAAAAGATAACACCGGGAGCCTCAAAACCTGGGTGGGCATGGTCAACTTAACATCCCACCTGGTCACATGACACCCCCATGGCCATGTCTACCCAGGTTTTGTGGCTCCCAGTATTTTCTGTGGGAAATGGGTCTTTCTCTCTCTCTCTCTGTCCCCCTCCCTCCCTCTCATTTCTGTTTTTTGTATTTTACCTTCTCAGGCCCAGTGAGGAGTGACTGGGAGGGGAGGGTGAGGAGTGTGGGATCACCCAACAGGGAGCCACAGCAGAGGGCCCAAAAAGTAATGTGACTCCAGAGCCGCAGGTTGCTGATACCTGCTGTAGGAGATGACCAGGTTGAGTGTTGACTCCAAGTGAATCTTGAGTCCCTTTGCACCCACAAGAGATCTAATTCCAACCCACCTTGAATTGCATTGACTCTTATCTACCTCCAATTTGCATTTACTGTTAGTAGCTCAGATTCTTTTAGAGACTCAGTCAGCATGCAAGAAATTTATAATCATTTGAACTGCTTTGGCTCCTGATTTCCTGCACTTGTTATTACTTTTCCTCCCTGCCTCCTTCAGTTCAGGACTTTGCAGTTTCTTGCCTTGGGCCTCTCTCTGGTATGTTCTGCCAAGTATGTATTGCCAAGTCCCCCTCCCCCTCCTTCACCAACTACACATTACATCACACCCAGACAATCTCTCTCTCTCTTACTACCACTGCAAGCATCAGTTTAAAGTTTTATTTTACCTTTTCTGTGTTCACATAGGTTACTTTCATGGTGTTCCATGCAATTGGTTGGTTCATATTGTTATATAAGAGAACTTCACTCAATTGTGTTTAATGACATCAAAGGTGGAGCCTTATCATTTTATGGCCCTGTCAACTCTTACAGATTTGCAAAAAAACCATATCTCATAGGTGAAGAAGTATGGCTCAGCAGGGAAATGGGTTGAAGCAAGATATATTTATGGTCTCAGAACTAGAGGACAGGAATAAAAATGAGTCTCACTAAAATTAGTAGAATATACTCTGTCCACAATATTTCCAATTCTCAGTCAAATATTCTGATACTTTGACAATGGATTGGATCTAGTTAGTCTTTATAGTTGTTTGTTCTCTGTGTTTGGAATATGATTTTTAATATATTATCATTGAACTATTGCCTAAATACTCACTGAATTATCTTCTGAGATTCTGCAAAAGAATAAATAAAACCTTATCTATTGGTGTAATCCAAAATGTATTTTATTGTTAGTCTTCTTCCTCTAGGCTACTTAGTTTTATTGTTCATCTGTTTATTAACCGTGCATTCATGCCAATCACAAACACACACACATACACACATCCACGAAAAAAAAGGTTTTAATTTATAGGCCATTATGAAGACACTTTGTAGCAACATCTGCCTCATAAAGGCACACATTCCTCTAAAGTTCACAAAATTCAATTTAGTTCACCGTGCATAAATCAATATTAATACTTCTCCCATCACTCAACAATAATAATAATAACTTACAGGCACTCCACTCTGTAAAATCTAAATTAACTCCTAGCAGCTGTCACATGGAGCATTAAATGTAAAATGCAATAAGATGTCTGTGTTGGATTTCTTCAATGTGAAATATAGATTGATGGATGGACAGAGAAAAGGACACACAGGTGAGCGGAATAAAAGCACAGATAAAAATGATATAAGCTTTAGATTCAAAGAATGATGTTGTGATGTCCAGGAAAGTTTATGTCTCAAAACTAAAACCCAAACCCATTGCAGGAGAAGACCTACTGTGGACATCTAAGCTTATGGGGAAAGCAGTAAAAGTATCAAAAAGAATCTATGCTACTTCTATCTTATACATTTGAGATTTTGTTTCTGTTGTTCCTATAGTCTAATGGGCACCCAAATGTTTTTAGCCCCCTTCTCTATTATAATCCAACATTTCAAACCAGTTACTATAATTGGAAAGGCAAAAAGAAAAAATAAACAGCACTATCCAAAAGGAATAGGATGCAGAAGTGTTTTGGTATTGCTGAATTTCCATTATATAGCTAAATCTTTTTTAGTCCTTGATAGAGATGGTCCAAGTTAATTTTTGTCATGAGGAATGAGGAACTTTTCATTTTCAATTCAGGTAGCAACTGATTTTCCACATAAAACTGTTTTTCTAAACCAGAATTCTGATCTGATAATTTCATTCACATCACCTTCATACTTGCATCATGTAATCGTTTATGTTCCAAATCAATTTGAATCTCCAGTTTAATCAGTGATCTGCTTTGGGTCATTGATTCATTGACACCTTAGTACATTCCTATGTGTCAGTCAAATCTGAAGCAATCTGGCCCACAGTTAATCCAACTTCACTTTAAATATTTGATTTCTTATTTGGAGGTATGCTGTGGGAAAAGTTAGAACAATCCATCAATCAATAGCTACTTGTCTTAATTAAGAAATTGTAAGAAGATGCAACAATCCACCACCCTCTTTATTATGTTCTTATCATTTCCAACTGTGACTGTCTTAGTTTTTCTCTTCTTCTCAAAGTATGCTCTCTTTCAGCCTAAAAACAAAATTCAGCTAATACTGATACAGTAAGACACTTAATCCCTATTTCTTTTGTATTCAAATCAATAGATACATGTGTTATCATTATTTAATATTAGTTCTATTGCTAGTGCAAGCACGTTGGACAGTGCTTTAAAATATCCTGGAATATGTCCTGATTAATACTACGAAATGGGACAATTTCTTCCAGAAAATTTACATCTTATTTTACTTTCTTCTGACCCATTGTCAAGATACCAGCTTATTTTATGCAATAACATCTTGTAACAAAAGGAAAACATGTTGCTATGATAATCTACTCAAAGTCCTTCTCATCTTTTATTACCCAAGATTATTGCGCTTTTCAAAATTCAATGCAAACTTTATGAGAAAGAGCTGATAGGAAATGTGTGTATTTGTGCGCAGGAAATGTGTATGAGCTAAATCCCCTGTAGTAAGTGCCAGATTTACTATATAAATTAATAAAGTAGAATTGTTTGCATTGACATATTTTATTTAATTCCATTTATAGACTGATTTCTTTAATATACTTTCTCCATTAATTAATGATTGCGAATTGAAGTATTTCTAAAGAACTGTTTAGTATATCCTGTTTACTATATATCAAAATTGAACGGAAGAGAAAATATTTCACTTTAATCTAAGGTTACTAATGTCATATTTTTCAAACTATGGAATGGGAACATAGCTATTTTTAATATTTACACTGTTCTGCAAGTAAATTTTAATTTAAAATGTATCTTTAACATTAAACATGTATATCAAATTATATTAATGGAAGTGACATACTTATGATAGCATGTAAAATGTAATGTTGAAATGATTATATAAAGAGGAATACCCTGAAATGATGTGTGTCTGTGCGTGCGTGCGCATGCTTGTTTAAAAATTGCAACCTGTAAGGCATAAAATTAAATCAGCAGGAGTTGACTAATACAGAAGATAAAATAGACATTTTAGCCTACCTCTTTTCTAAAATTCTAGTAACCTTGGGTTTCTTTTCAACTGATAGTGAGCTTTGATAATGTTAATTATCTGATTCATTAAAATAGGAAGCAAAATATTGAAGGTAACTGATGTTTCATTTTGAATCCATTTCAAAGAAAGAGCTCAGAGAAGAGCAAAAAAGATAAAGGGACTGAAGGCTAAACCATAGGATGAATGTTTGAGGGAACCAGGTATGTCTTGTCTAATGAAAAAAAAATATTAGGGGTGATATGAAAGCAGTCTTCCAGTATTTGAGGGGCTGTCACAGGGAAAAGGGGACTAATTCTCCAAAACACCTGAAGGTAGGACAAAAAGTAATGGGTGGAAGCTCATTAAAGAAAGGTTCAAGCTAGAAATAAAGAGAATTTCAAGATAGTGAAAACAATGAATCACAGAACATATTGCCTCCAAAAGTTGTGGGTGCCTCATCACTGAATGTTTTCTAAAAAAGACTGGACAGCAATTTGTCCAGAATTGAACAGGGTCTCCTGGTTGAGTAGGTGATTCGACTATGAGACTTACAAAATGCCTTTCAACCCTATTATTCTACATTCTAATAGCTTCTCTGGGGTGAACTGACAGTTTGTCATGAAACGTAAGTATATAAAAGGTAAATTGAGCAACTAACTTTCTATAAAAGTGGAGTTCCTAAAGAGGTATTATTTGCAATTTAAACCCTTTATTAAGGAAATAGATTGTCATGAAATAATATGTTGTGCTTATCCGGTGACTGAGTCTAAAGAGAGCATACTGTTGGCATTCTGATCAGTCTCGATTATTTGCACAGATATGATGATGTCAAATGAGCCTGGGATACATGAGTGATAGGACTTATTGAAAGGCAGAGAGAAGATGCTGGGAAAAAAAAGTTCAGGAAACAATATATTTGCTATTGAAACAGCAGGAGGTATAATTGTCGATTTCAGTAGACCTAATTTTGCTTTTCTGCATTGCTGAAAGATGAACATATTTGCATTCAAATCATGTTTTAAAGCATGTATTTTAAAGCATCTCTCCAATTACTGTATGTATAATATTCAGGAAATATTCATAATATAAGCTTTTTTAGATGCATGCTTGTGTGCACATACACTTTGCAATCATACTTTAATTCAGAAGATGTAATCCAGAATACACAGAATTCCTGCTTTATGGAACTACCTGCTCCATGTCATGGATTTGTTGTAAATGGAATTGGACAACATAAATGAAGCACTTTGAGACTCTGAAAGAGGCAAGTTGGACAGATCTTCAGAATTTGACTATAAAGCTTGACCATGATAGGTGCTGAATTTGGAACACTTTGAGATCAACCCCATATATCTTTACCAATGGCTCAATTTGATAAAATATATTGTGGTGTAGTCATAGATACTATATCTATGTTTGCAATATTCTTATTCACATATATTTGGAAGTAAGCACTGCTGAATTCAGTTGTTCTAATTTCCAGGTTGGCATATATAGAACAGCATTGTAATTAGCATAACTTGAGTAAGGTTGCATTTTTTTCTCTTTCTCTTTCTCCTTACAGTTTTTCTGCCAGTGATTCAGAAATAGTTTGTCATTTTCTTCATCCACTGTTTTTTTCCCCAGCTTCCCACTCTTGTCTGCAATATGCTGAGTGTTATCATTCATTTCAAACTCCATTATTTTCAATAATCATCATTTCTGTTTCAACTTTTGGATCTTTGATCTCTCCCATCTGAGTCTTTACTTTTTACAGGATGACCTTCAGCAAATGCTTCCACCCTCCTTCATTTTTCAGAGCAAGAGTATTATAGGCACAAGATCCCCTTACCCAATCAAACACACAATTTACCCACCACATAAAGCTTCACAGCGCAAATGTTGCTGTTAATCCCATCTCTTACATATCTCCTTCTTTTGACTGTATTTTGTTCATCCACTTTCATTTCAAGAAATACTCCCTTTTCATAGACATTTACTCAGATACTGAAGGAGATGCTTTCCTAAACCACTTTTAATATATTTGGAGTGTTGCAAATATGATACACTGCTTCAGGAAAGGAAAATAGAAATTTGTCATATTTTTTTCAGTTGAGCAAGTGAGTTGACATATTTTGACAAAAAAGAGTTTGAAACTGTACAGAAGACAGTAGCGAAATTCAATGAATTCAATGAATGAATCTTAAATTGTCTATTCTGTCCAAATCCTAACCCACAATCTTCCAAGGATTTGTCTGAAGTTTTGTATAGAAAGACACCAAGCTAGCTTGAAAGTGACATTTTTGACAAAAGTCAAAGTGTTCCAATATCTCAGGGGCTGCCACAAAGAAGAGGGAGTCAAGCTATTCTCCAAAGCACCTGGGGGCAGGACAAGAAGCAATGGGTGGAAACTAATCTAGGAGAGAAGCAACTTAGAACTAAGTGGAGATTTCCTGACATTTGGAATAATTAATCAGTGGAATGACTTGCCTCTAGAAGTTGTAAATGCTCCAATACAACACTGGAAGTTTTAAAAAAGATGTTGGATAACCATTTGTCTGAAGTGGTGTAAGCCTAGGCAGGGAGAAGACCTTGTTATTCTATTCTTTTCCTATTCCTATTCCTATTCCTATTCCTAATTCTATTCTATCCTATCCTATCCTATCCTATCCTAAAATATTATATATGCAATGTTTTGTTCCCAGGAGTCACTTTTTTAGAAGTCATAATATAGATGAGCAGGATACAGTGACCATTGTGTCAGGAATTGGGGATAGTTTAGTTGTTCTTGGGCAATATTTGGATCACATAAGTTAATGCTGTGATGCCTGTATTTTTATCCATCGGTCATATTTTGTTCTTCCCAAATGGATTGTATGTACTTCATTAAATTGAGCATTCTCTTTGTAGCTAAGGGTTGTAGCTAAGGGCTACAAACACCCATGGATTATTCACCATTGCTTTAGAAGAATTCATAAACGAAGCAATGTCTTTTTCAAATATACTGAACTCAAATACAGAAACCATACAGCTCCTTCCCCTTATTGTTCCACCATCCTCTCTTTAATTACTTCTGATTTCTCCAATCATGTTGCTTCATTTATTTACTAGATAAATTGAGACAACTATCAAATCTAGAAAATAGTTATTAGATATGTAAATGATATCTAATTCAAACTAAAAAAAATCCAATAAGAAGGGAACTATATTTACATGGTGATATCATCAGTCCCTGAAAACTCACTCATTTCTCAGTCAAAATTTATCAAGACTAATATAGATTAATAAATAAAGCAATGTTCCAGTACTGGCCTCAGGTAAAATATTAAGAGCAATTATGAATTGATTATAATTCTGATAAGTGCATTTTCATTCTCACTTCTTATTGTTGTGGTCATTCAGCTTATTTGCAACCAGTTTAAAAAGATATGTAAAAAAGTAGAATTGTCATATATAATAATTGAGAGTCCATAATGGTATAAATGTGAGTTCAATTAGCCACTTAAGGAAGCTATGCTCATTTTCTCAAAATGAAATGATGTGGATCTTTAAGTACTGTTAATTGCAATTTTGTATATTTTCATTCAGACTCATTAGAAGCCATCAAAATATTCTCATATAATTGGTGACAAATGAAAGACTTGTTCAAAAAACCATGTAAGTTGAATATAAATCATGGTTACTTGTTTCAGGGAATTTAGAGTCTGGTATTAGAGTAAAAATTAGAGTGATAAAAGGAGTTATATGTCTTCCCCTCCCCAATGACTGAAGAATTCACTGGTCGTGTAATAAACACTAAATAGCAAGATTACTGCTTTTGGAATGCCCACTGAAGGGCTGTACAAATCTCTGCAGGGCATTTCATTGTGATAATGATTGTTCTTTCACTTTGGAAGTGTCCCAATTAAACTAAACTGTTAGACTAGAACAGCAATGGTGGTTTGCTTGCCAAAAATGGCTCCTGAATATGTGTAGCACTTTGTCAAAACGAAGTAGAATGATCAAGACAGATCAATGTCGCCTCAATAGAGGTGCAATGATTAGTCTCTTCAAGCCACTTGGACACATCAAGATATAGGACTGTATGTTCCTGGGTGAAATCACTCACTGATAACAGATAATGAGAGTTGAAAGGGACCTTGTAGTCCATCTAGTCCAACCCCCTGCCCAAGCAGGAGATCCTGCACCATTTCTGACAAATGGGAGTCCAATCTCTTCTTGAAAATCTCAAGTGATTACGCTCCCACAACTTCCAAAGGCAACTTCTGTTCCATTGGTTGATTGTTCTCACTGTCAGAAAGTTTCTCCTTATTTCCAGGTTAAATCTCTTCTTGTTCAATTTCCATCCATTGTTCCTTGTCTGGCCTTCAGGGGCTTTAGAAAATAGCTTGACCCCTCCTCTCTGTGGCAGCCCCTCGTATATTGGAAGACTGCTATCATGTCTCCCCTTGTCCTTCTCTTCACTAGACTAGCCATGCCCAGTTCCTGAAACTGTTCTTCATATGTTTTAGTCTCCAGTCCCCTAATCATCCTGGTTGCTCTTCTCTGCACTTTTTCTAGAGTCTCAACATCTTTTTTATGTACTGAAATGGATATACACTGAAATGGATTGATCATGGTTGTCCCATGTCTGTAAATATGTAGACAAAAACAAGACCAATTATAGATAAAGCAGTTTATAGTACATTATAATACTGGGCTACATATCCCGAAAGTGCTTTTTCCGTAAGGCAACTGGAACTTCTTGATTCCCCTCCCCCTTTGGAAATATCCATTTTTCAGTTCTTTCAGCTTCTTGGATGAGAAGCAAAACATTCTCAAAAGAGGAAGAAATAACCAAGAAAGTCTATTTGCCTTTTGGAAAAAGCACCTTTGAGACAACCATGATCTGGATGATAGACAGTAGGTTTCATAAACTCAGAATATTTATGACAGTGAATATATCTAGTCCAAAATTCAGGTTTTCCCTGCAAAATCCCATCTCTTCCAATGAAGTCCTAAGTTTTTCTAGAAGTGTCCCTTTTTTGTTCAGGATGAATTATACATTATTTAAAAGTCTGCATAAACAAAAAGCATGCTTGTATACATTCCCCAATACACACTTTTTTCTTTGGTTTAAAAACAATTTGATTTACATTTTATACCTATTTTTAAACACAAGTGTTAAGATTCCAGCATTACAACATTTAAAAAATTACACAATGGGAAGCTAGTTGTTTCAATGTATAAATAGCGGGGAAGTGTAAAATCAATTAATTTCATTCCCATTTTCATTCTGAGTGATAAGACCCTACTTTTTAAGGAAGAAAGTACTATTTCAATCATATCCCCACTCTATAGAAAATTCTCTTTGGTTTTTTTTCCCATTAAAAATATTTAAGGAATTACATAATTACTGTGATAAAATGTCGGCTTGGTTGTTATTATTATTAAAACTCAGTTGAATTTGATGTGTTTGAAGATAGTATAATAAGTCTCAAATTCCACATTTATGTCTATGTGTTTTAAATATTTTAAAATTTTATGCATATTTATAATCTTCACTTGTACAAAAGGGAAAAGGGAAGGAAGGAATGTTTCTTTGCTGAGTGAGTTAAATAAATAGGTTACAAACATATTCCCCTTTTTATCTTCAATGATTATGATTAGAAAAGATTACTTGAATAAAATGTGATTATATATGAAAGGAAAGACTAGGAAATGTAAACTGGTATGTCCATATACATGCAGAGAGAGAGAGAGAGAGAGAGAGAGAGAAAGGGAGAGAGAGATACAAAAATCACAATACAAAATTATTTTTTATGGTTTGCAATTTTGCCATTTTTACAAAAAAAAGTTCTTTCTTTTGCTTTCATTTTACTCAAGTTCAAATGCCCATATGAAAACCAACACTTTCTTCCTTCAACAATTTATTAAACCATATTTTGTTGGACTATTTAAGCAATGCAATAACAATAAAGACTAAATCAAGTATCCATGGGAACAGTTTGGCAAATATGTGTTTAAGACCTTTCTGTATTCTAATGATGTAACTTTGACATTTAAACAAGCTGAATAGACGACTCAATTAAAGTAGCCCTATGTAGGTTAAACATTTTAGCAAATGTTTGACTTTTTACAAAAAGTCAGTGGGTATATTTAAGTGCCTGGATCTTCATATTTCTTGCAAGTATGGTGGAATGTTAATGTATACCATAAAAAGACCTGGATGAAAAGTAACCTGAAAAAAGTTCAGATGAACATATCCATTTGAAACTGATGAGTGAAAGTAAGAAAAGTTTTACCATTGTACAACTATGAAATAATTGACTGGTTAGAATAATTTAAAATTAAGAACCAGTGTTGCACTTCACCTTCCCCATTACTGGATCTATAAAATGGATATTTTAATCCACTAATCAATAGTTTCATAGATGCAGTAATGGGGAAGATAAACTGCAACTCTGTTTCTTAAATCCAATTTTCCATAAATTTGCAGATTATGAATAAAAGTACCTTATTCTTGAATGGGTATAATGTTTAACATACTGTGATGACCCGGAATGTAACACAAATGTCACAAAATCCAAAAGGTAAATAAATGTCCTTTAATGCCTCCAACTTGTCCCCACTGTTCAATAATTCTCAGCTGGAGATAAAACTTATTCAAAAATAGTCTTCAAAAGAAAGCAATACAGTCTGAACCTAGTTAAGCAGACCAGAAGTGAAATAACAAAACCAAAACACTAACTACAATGAAGGAAATTCTCCACAAATGAATCAGGATAAGTATTACTAACTTTCAAGGAGAAACAAGGCACAGTCTGTTGAAGGACACCAACCAATGCATTACTCCGCCCAAAATAAAACATGCTTGCTTCTTCAAGGCTATGTTTTAACTGCTATCTTTATACTATTCTCCCAGCTACAACCAAGATGAGGCGGGATCATGGCCACAGATTCCTTTATGTAAGCCAAATGTCCTCTCCGTTCCTCCCTGCAGTCTAGACTGAAAATTGGCCTGTTCTGGGCCTGGTTCTTCCTCTGACTGCCCAGCCAGCCTCTGCCCTTCCCCAGCCTCCTCCACAACCTCCGGAGCCACACTTCCATTCCCTGTCTGCTGTTCCTCCTCTCCCTCAGAGTCTGGCTCTAACAAGGGCATGACACATACCTCTTTCCAAATAGTTTTGTTTGCATTACTAATCCTAACCAATGTATTAAAACATGTTTGTATAATGAAAAATCACTCATGCAGTTCTATAAATAAGGATGGCTGGGGAGGAGAATTACTATCCCATTACTCATTTTTGGCACATTTCTATCAGTAAAGATTGTGATTCTATTCAAACAGACACCATGGCAGTATATTCTATTGAATTCAATGGAATGTGCTCCAATATAGAAAGTCTAGGATTACGCTTTGAGCTAGGGTCCAGAATCCATTTGTTTGCTGTGTTTAATTATTTTTCAAATCTGGCACAGTGATCTTATGTACGATAGGTTTCAATTCCTTCTAAGCTCCCACAAAGTTTGGGAAAAACTGACAAATCTCTGAGTGAATGTGTTAACTTGGTAACATTTGTATACACTGAGTTACAAGACTATGGAGGAGAATGACAAAGATGATTTAGAAGACTTATAAAGAACGGTTGTGGAAACTAGGTATGTCTAGTCTAATGAAGAGAAGGACTAAATTGCTCCTGGACTTTAGAATTCAAACAGACAAGCACCTGTCACATAGCACTTCAGAATTAACAATTGTCAATAAGAGAGATAAAAAAGTTTGGATAGTGGATGTGACAGTGCCTGGAGTCAGCAGAATAAAAAAGAAAGAATTGGAGAAAATCACATAATACAAAGACCTTCAAATAAAAATTGAACAATTGTGGTAATGGAAAGCAAAGGTAATGCATTCTTAAACAACTTTTAAGTGTTTAAGTGTAGCACCACTTAAACACCATTGGCATTGTCAAAATTGCTATCAGTCAATTGCAAAAGGTAACTTTCCTTGGAACAGCTTATATCCTGTGACAATACTGCTAAAACCATCAAACTGCATCTGCTTATCCCATGTCTTTTGGAAATTCTCTTTAAGTGGGCAAAGTCTAGCCTAAACATCTGGCTGACTGTGCTACAATCCATATTTAAGCTGCCAAATCCTGGACAATCAGAAGATGGAAGCACTGTTAAACTTGCTGTAATCCTTTGCTCTCACTAATATTCAATACTTATGGGTATGTGGGGGGAAGAATCCAGGTAAAAGTTATATTTTTACCAATGATTGATGCAACTGGTGGGAGATCCCCAACCATATCATATTTACTGACTATTTCCAAATTTTCCATGGACATTTTTTCAGCTTCTGAAAGTGACCTTGATTTAGTGGGAACACAGAGCACAAGAAAAAAGTCACTTTGGAATGCAAATATATGCAGAAGAAGCTAAGCATGGATCATTCCCCATTCTTTTATGGAATGGTCTATTACTTTAAAATAGATAACTTTGGGGACTTTTTGGAAATCCTTTGGTATTTGATGAGAGAGAGTGGAATAGAGTGAAAGGCATGAATTTTATAAAGCAAAGAAAATGTTCACAGTTGTTTTCCACATTGTACAGGGGCAATCATTGAGACATGCCTGCTGCTTTCTCTTTCTATAACAGTGTTAGTCTCGGTGGGAATAATTAATAGGAAAGCTGAATCTGAAACAAAAGAATGCTTCCTACCACTTTCAGTACTTTCCTAATTAATAAATTGACACCCCCTCCAACAAAAACCATTTTTCTAATTCTTTAATATAGTGACAATTCCCAATTGATGGAGAAGCAGCTGTAGATTGTTGCTGTTTTGTTACTGTTTTGTTTTGTTTTTAAACTACCAGGCACTGTTTTCCCTTTCTTCTTTTAAACCTACAGAAGTCCAAAGTTGCATCTGTTTTTAACACTTACAAAAATGACCCAGTATGTTTTTCCTCCTCTGATTTTTTTATTATTATTTTTGTGTGCTTGTCATAATTGTTTTTTCTATCCCTTTTTAAAAGGCTTCTGGATTCCCTAATTGCTGTAAACAAGAGGGTAACATATCATTTTAAGGGATTTTAATTAATAAGCACTTCATCTGTTCTGATTTACTAAGGACAGCCCATATTTTTTTTGGCACATGATCTTGGTTAATCTCTAAGCAGAAGGAAGCAACTATTTCTTGCCTCTTAAGCAGCTAATAAAAAATTTAAAAGGGGAGGGGGAAAATAAAATTCCACATATTAGGAAACACATTTTCAAGTGTTGTCCACAAATTATCAGTCATTAGGTGGAGAACATTTTTCTGGGAATTTGATCATTATGAGGAGTTTGATCTTTACAAGAAGGAGGTATATATGATATTACTGTAATTTATCTGGGGTGGTGGTGGTAATATTGATTATTATAATGATGAATCTTTCCTCTAGAAGCTGAAGTTTAGGAGTGTAAATTTCAGTTTTCAAATTTTACCCATTCCAAAATAGATTATTGTTAGTGGTTTGTTTAGTCCAAAGTCACTTTTTATGGATGGAAGTCATCTTCCATGGATATTTCTAAATCCCCTAGGCCTAAATCATCATTTCCTTCTTTGTTTTTTTTTAAATGCAAACTAAGAAAGAGAAAGGAAGAAAAAAAAGAAAGAAGGAAGGAAAGAAGGAGAAGAAAGAAAGAAAGAGAGGAGGGAGTGAGGAAGGGAGGAAGGAAGGAAGAAAAACCTAACAGATCAAGATGTAAGAAAAAAGTAAAATCAATATAAAATAGAAAGAAAAAAAATACAAAGAATCTATGATCTGAGATTTCAGTGGCATGGATATTATGGCACAATAAATTCGAGGTCAAGATGAATTTTATATGTGAACACTTTTGTTCTAAAGCAAAAGACAACTTTAATAAGAATAATAAGTAGCAACATTCTTAACTTATATTTACGGAGACTACCACTTAAAATGTGATTGCCCTAAAAATGTGAAAGACATCAAAACCCTTTCATTTCCACCTCACCAGAATATCACAGAACAATAAAATGACACTTAAGAAATTAAACTGTAAATATTTGCTGCATTGACAATAACAGAACCATAGACTGCCTTGCCTGAATTCAAAACTGGCAAATATTTATACAGCATATTTACCAAAATGATTTTAAGTGCACCTAATCCATTTACAACAATCTTCTGGTAAAGTGATCTCATTGTGTATAATACTGTTTCTGCAATCTAATTGTAATCTTGTACAAACTATGCCCAATCATGTGCTGTTTATCTGCATTTATTTGCAGTTTTGGAGAATTGCAGCTGTATCACTAAGGATAAAGGAACCTTAGCAAAGAAGATTATAAAAGCCCTTTTCAAATGCATGTGCTGGGCTTAAAATTATTCACATTTATATTTTATAGTTGTCATATCTTTGGGTATGCATTGTATGAGCTAATAGCTATACGATAGCACAAATCAGATATTTCTGGAATCTGTTTAATTCTCTACTATAACCAGAATTAGAATAATGCTATAAGAACCAGGTTCATTATTATTTGTTTATCTGGCTTCACTAATCATTCACTTTGGAAAATCAAGTTGAAAAATGTATCTTCAATACTTCAAAGCACTAAACCTGTCACACTTACTTTTCAAAATCAAATTGAGAAAAATTAGAACATCATGCATTTCTTTCAATGATTCAATCTGATGTGATACAGAGATCCAATAAAATTGTGTCTTCCAACTGAACCTTTTCATTGTCTTACAAAATAGTTTTGTAAGTACATTCCTATTTCAAAAATATGAACAGGTTTATTTAAGCATATAACTCTGGCCAAATTTAATTTATGAAATTTATTCATTGTAATGCAGTTTTGTCTTTTATGCAAACGTTGGTTCCTTAGGTATAAGAAAAAGGCATTTTACCTATTGTGATACCAATTCAAGAGAATATTTGTTGCTCAAGATTGAAGTGTAAGGTCCATGATGCTCTATGAGCTTGATTGTGTCTTTGCAGAAGTTTCATTACCCAACTGCTGACATTGAAGATATTACCCAGGTAGGGGATAAAACTGGCAATTATATACATGAGTACTTAATAAGATATAAGGTGAGGGACAAAATCTGTCTATGGGGCTATGATAGGACCCCAAAGGATAAATTTAAAATTTATCTTCCTTCTGCACATTTCCTACTTATTGAATTCATCAGCAAAAGTTACACATTGTACTAACCCATGGCTTGTTTATTGTATAATCCTAATTGGATGGATTCACAAAAAATTGAATAAAAAACCACAGCTTCCAACTAGATTACTTTGAGACTTTGCTACACATTACATGTAAATTTGGACATGGCCTTCTCAAAATACACTAGATTCATATTATCAGCTATAATTCCTTCTCCAAATAAGTTTAATTGGCTTCATGATTTGGATATTAATATTTTTACATTTTTTTGTCACAGATTTAAACTATTCTCACATTTAGGGCACCTGTTTACGTCTTTGCATTATGATGATGTGGTTTGTTCTCTTTCTCTCTCTATGTGGGTACACAGACACAAATATATTAACCTAATTAAACAACATTCAAATATTTTGATTTGCAGGCATTTTTTCCTGCAAAATAGCAAAGTAGACATATACTAGTTAAGCAAATCACCAAGTAAATAAACATTAATCAATAAATTTGATTGCAGGAAATACGATTTCAGCAACAGAGTAGTCAATGTCTGGAATACTCTACCTGACTCTGTAGTTTGTTCCCCAAACCCCCAAAACTTTAACCTTAGACTGTCTAATATTGACCTCACCCCTTTCCTAAGAGTCTGTAGGGGATGTACATACGTGCACCAATCATGCGTACCGTCCCTGTCCTATTGTTTCTTTTATTTTTCTTATATGTACCCATTTCATGTATTCATAACTATGTATATACTTATTATTTTGTAAGCAATTGACAAATAAATAAATAAATAAATAAATAAATAATGCTTGTCCAAAGGACGTGACAGCAACACTTCCAAACTTATTGGCCTTCACACATTGCAAAAAGAGAGGTAGGGAAAATGAACATTTCATGTGAATGGCATATAATTTCATTTTTTCCCTCTGTAAAGCAAGTAGCAGTAAAACTTCATAAGCTGATGGAATGGTACAACAGTTTTACTAGTCTTCACTTAGCATGTCTCATATAAATCAGTTTCAGCTTCACTGCATGTGTGGCATATAATCAGCTCCAGTACCCCCAATAAAAGTTTTATTTTGATTCACACTTTTATAGAGTACTTACCTCCTCTTCATCACTACTGGGTTCTAGCCCATTGCTGTACAGATATCTTTTTGAAAAATAGCTTACCTATTTTTCATCCTATCTAACACTCTATCCAGAACCGCATCCTGTTTTTAATCAGGATTTTACTGAAAGCTTGTGATATTATCCAATATTTATGCCCGAAGATGTTATTTGGTCCACATTTTAACCAAATAAGCAGTCCACCCAATAGGAGGGCAATAGATTTGCTTTTTGGACTGTGCATTGATATGGATTTTAAAACCAAATGATTACACAAAATTGATAGGTACAAAATTAGTTACATATATATGGAGAGATATATCAAACTGCATATCAAAATATTCATTTGTAGGAGATATTATACAGCCTATGCCAAAGCTGTTTTTTTTTTTTCAAAAGGCAGCTGGACTTTTTTTTTGCTTGAAGATGCTTCTCTTGTCATCCAAGGAGCTTCTTCCAAACTGAAGAAACTTCTTGGAAGAGAAGTGAAATATCTTCAAGCAAAACAATGAAAGTCCAGTTGACTCTTTAAAAATAAAAATAAAAAAAGCACCTTTGGGACAACTGTGACTTGGATGCCTGAAAATCTCTACTGACAGCATATATATATAGGAAGACAATACATTCAATTTCATTGCAAAATATTTCTGTTTATGTACCTGCCTGATAATTGAAAAATAAAGGGGAGAAAGGGAATGTAGCTATGATCAATTATCTATGGAGTTAGCATTGGCTTCTTTTGCCAAATTTAGGATTGGGGATACTGCAGCACCACTGCTGATTAGACAGCATGCTAAACAGTAAAGGGATCAGTAATTTGCTGGTGGAAAGATTCACAAGATTACAGAAAGAGGCCAGGGACGCTCTATCCCGAGAATAAGATTCTTTGACCCATTCAGGTGTGCTGATAACTCAATAGATCAAATTGTTGGGTATCTGGATTAAACATGCTTGTCAGCAACTTGTCAGCTAGGCTAGAAGGAAGAATCGAGCTGGGACCTAGCTTGGAATCATTGCACATCTGCAAATAGCATATGCATGAATTATCCCAAGATGCATGAAATCTACTTGTTCCCAGGGGAAGGCAAGCAGTCTGGTAAGATTCTTGTAACATGGGTAGTAGAAAATAAAACTGCTGACATTAGCTGTGTATGAGTGGTTCTGGTTGCTTGTGTCTGACAGTTTATAAACCCAGCCTTTTTTTTCCCCTGCTATTTGCTATTCATTAATACAATTAGGGACAGTTTAAAAAAAATTGGGAGGGCAGAAATTTGCATGCTATCTAATGGTTCTCCTTTTCAGATTAGAGGGAAGCCTTCCTGGATTCTTTATTTTTACAAGCATTGATGTGACTTTTATTATAATTTTTCTGCATTGTTCTATAATAATCTTACTGCCTAAGAACAAGAACCAGCATTGGGTTTTTTTTCCTCCCTGGATGCAAACTGGGTGGAGATCATAACATAAAAGCTATTGGATTGTAATATTTTACCATATTGTAGGCAGAATAACACCTCGAGAGGGTTTACTTCTTTCTCATAATTGGTTGCTAGAGGTGCCACTTTTCATGTTGAGTTGGAAGAAAATGCCTGACACTCTATAAGTAATGACAGGTTTCAAAAGTAGTCCTTTGAAAATGTCAGCTGTGGGTGACATGTTGCATATTCCTGCCTTTTCCCTTAATGTCTTAACTGAACAAACTATGGAGTTGCAAAAGATCTAGTTATATATTCTACACCAGTGCCATTACACCAAAATATTGTCTTATTCACAGTATCCTCTTAGCTGGCTTTTTAATTATTTGTAATTACAAAGTACCAAAGCAGTGTACCTGTGCATATTGGCAGATTTTTTATCTCACAATATTAGAGCCACCTGTATGAATAGAAGCCACATAAGTGTTGTTGTTCTTTCAAGAGAGAGAGAGAGAAAAAAAGAAAAAACTTGCCTATATTTGTTTCTTGCCAAGTGTCACCATCTCAGATTTAATATGTTTATATTCATATCCTTTTTGGCAAACTCTGAGGTGACATAATTGACAAGCTATGCAGAAAGAATCAAGCCATCACTGGTGTCAAATTTAGAAAAGAAAAGCAAATTCAAAAAGCAAAAGCAAAAGTCTTGATGTATAAGCTTAAATATGTTATGTGGAGCAGCAGTCAAAAAGGCTAATACAATCCTTGGTTGAATAAACAGAGGCATAGAATCAAAATCACATGAAGTATTTGTATCATTTTATAAAGCTTTAGTTAGGCCATGCTTGAAATGTTGCATCCAATTTTGGTCACCACGTTACAAAAAATAAGTGGAGACTTTAGAGAAAGTGGGAAGAAGAACAGCTAAGGTGATTACGTCTGGAGACTAAAACAGTTGCAGGATTTGGGTGTGGCTAGTCTAAGGAAAAGAAGGACTAGGGGGTGACATGATAGCAGTATTCCAGTATGTGAGAGGTTGCCACAAAGAGGAGGGGGGGTCAACTTATTTTCCAAACCGCCTGTAGTCAGGACGAGAAACAAGGGATGGGAACTAATCAAGAAGAGAAGCAATCTGGAACTAAGAAGAAATTGCCAAACAATGAGGACAATTAAGCAGTGGAACAACCTGCCATTGGAAGTTGTAAGTGCTCCATCAACGGACAGTCACTCATCTGAAATGATACAGGATCTCCTGTTTGAGCAGGGGGTTGGACTAGAAGACCTCCAAGGTCCTTTTCAGCTCTATTTTGATTGATTGATAATGAAAGTTAGAAAAAAGAAGCCTTCTGATGAAGAAGGTTTTGGAAGTAGGACATTAGATTGCTCCAAATAAAGCCTATTTTCTTCTCTGTGAGATAAGACATTTGTTTAGACATGTTCTACATCAACATAAACCTTATATAGATAACCAGGAACTGAAATATCACTGAAATATGATTTCACCCCCTGTAATATATCTGATTTCACTTCCTGCCTAACTGGATATAGTCTTCAACATGTTAATCTATATAATCTATAGATCCTCTATAGACATCTAGTGCTTCTATTCCTTCTAGATATTCATTCATTCAATCAATCAATCAATCAATCAATCAATCAGTTCATTTATTGATATTTCACCTTTCCCACAGCCTGTGACATGTATTGAGCTGATTGACCCAAAGAGTGACTGGCCCAAAGTCATCCAGCTACAGTAGCTTTCATGGTGAAGGGGGGCCTCAAACTTATACTATCCTGCTCTCTAAGTTGGTGCCTTTACCACGAAATCACATTGCTTGCTTGCTTTCTTCTAGATTCTCACTTTTTGTGTATATTTCTAGGTTTTAATTTATATGCCTTTTATATTCTCACTTTTCATATTTTTTTTATTTAGTTTTTAAGATTTAATCTTAATGTATCCCTTGCCCCCAGAGCCCCCAGTACTACTACAAAGATACTCAGCACTCTTCCATGGTGCTTTTTCCACTGCCAAAATAGACTCCAGCAGAATACCTATTGAATACAGATATCAAACAATGTATTGTCTCCAATTATCCTTTGGAGTTAGGTGACCACATGGTGTTAGCTTCCAGAATCAACTTTACCTGACAAGAAGTTCTAATTATTAATCTCTGCCTTCCTCTTCTTAAATTTCTTTCTTTAACAAATGCTGCATAAGGTAAATTGTAAAATTCTTTCTCAACTCACTTGAGGATATCCATGTGATGGTCTCATACTGGCATACTACTTTAACCAGATATCAGGCTTTGCTTCTTATTTTAATAGTAGCAAAGGCCATCCAGGAAAGCATTTTAAGAATTAAACTCTCAGAACAGTAGTGTAGTTTCTATTATGCATTGCTAGGAGATTTATGCTTTATATGTTAAATAGTTAGCAGATAACATAAAATTGTGAGCAGTCTTATTAGGAGGCAGATTCAAACTTAATCTCATATTAGCTTTTAAATCTAGTAAATCCAGTCTATGGCTGGACAGCAACATAACATTATTATTGTATATAGTTCTTGGCCTTCACCTGGATTCCTTGGATTATTCTACTCAATTAAATATAGATTTAGTCATTCCTTCTCAGACATTGGCGATCATGTTGGCTATCCTATTTTTATCAACAGCCACACAAAAAAGTGCTGCTGAGTTTGGTCAAATCAGTCCCTTAAGCCCCTGTCACACTGAACCAATGGATGCAAAGAGGATGTAAAATGGACAAAAAAGCTTGCCA